>AP028437.1:4214031-4451727 GCA_036509395.1 Antheraea yamamai | reverse complement strand
CCTAAGAAGGCACTCATGAACGTCAAAACTACCACCGGTTCGGAAAACAACCCAGTCATCGAGAAGAACCGGCAAGAAACTCGATCTGGTTTATCTTTTTAACAAATATATATAATATTTAGAATAATAATATATTCTATATAAAAGTAAATTTCACAAACGTTTTTAATGGATGCACAGAGATGAGTCAATTCCAGACATCACCATCGTTCACATATTGATCCACTCTATAATAGCCTTTTGACACCAAAACCCGCTTGACATGGCGCTTAAATTCACAATCCGGCAAATCGGTAATATCCTTTGGGACTTTGTTGTAAAATCTAACACTATTTCCCAAAAAACTGTTACTGGTTTTACTAAGTCTAAAACGTGGGACAACCAGTTTGTCACAGTTTCTAGTATTTAGATTGTGCCGGTATTTTACGAAATCTAGCTTTTCTAGGTTCTTACGGACATACATTAAATTGTCAAGAATGTATTGGGAGGGCAGAGTTAAGATACCGTACTCCTTGAACTTGGTCTTTAAGGATTCGCGAGGTCTCATATTGTAGATTGCTCGAACTGCTCGTTTTTGTAATAAAAATATGGTGTCTACCTCAGCTGCTGTCCCCCACAACAGAATGCCATAAGACATTAGGCTATGGAAGTAGGCGAAGTAGACTAACCTCGCAGTGGCAATATCAGTTAGCTGGCGAATCTTACGTACTGCAAATGCAGCAGAACTTAATTTGCTTGCCAATTGTTTAATTTGAGGACCCCATTGTAATTTTGAATCTAGTGTGATACCCAAAAATACAGTATTATCAACTAACCCTACAAAATTCCCTTCGATCTTAATGCTACTATCAATCTGTGGCACGTTAGGCAAAATAAATCTCATACATTTTGTTTTACCTGTATTAAGTACTAAGTTATTTAATGCAAACCAATGAGAAATTTCGTTTAAAGTATTATTTACGTGCCCAACCTCTGAATCTGTCCTTTTTACTTTAAATATAATTGAAGTATCGTCTGCAAAAAGCACCATGTCAGCACAGTTATTGACCATTAGCGGCAGATCATTTATGTATATTAAGAACAAGAACGGTCCCAGAATAGAGCCCTGTGGGACACCAATTCGCGCAAAGGATCCTGCAGAGGTTACCCCTTGTATGCTAACTTTCTGACAACGATCTTTTAAATAAGAGACTAGAAGGTCGAGAGAAGATCCACAAATACCATAATGTTTTAATTTTAGAATAAGCGTACTATGGTCAACGCAATCAAAGGCCTTAGACAGATCGCAGAACACACCAATTGCATCATGCGAATCCTCCCAGGCCCTCAATATATAACTTATAAGCGTTGCACCCGCGTCAGTAGTGGATTTCAATTTCGTGAAACCAAACTGTCGACCATCCAGAAACTTTTGCATATTGAAATAGTCTACTAATTGGTTGAGCATAATCTTTTCAAAAATTTTACTTAAGGACGGAAGTACAGAAATAGGTCTATAGTTTCCAAGACTACTTCTGCAGCCTGATTTAAACAAAGGAACTACTTTGCTTATTTTCATTAAATTGGGGAAAGTTCCTTTTGCTATACACTGGTTAAATATATTAGCCAAATGTGGTGAAATAGTAACAATTAAAGACTGTACTACTGTTACCGATATACCCCATATGTCTTCGGTGTGTTTTAAATTTAATTGCTTGAAGGTCCTTATTATTTCACCTGCGCTAATAGATAAGAATTTAAATTTTGAATCTATAGGTGCACTCATATTTTTTAAAAGAGCTGCTGCACCCTGGGCTGATGATGTTATATCTTTTGTTACTTGTAAAGGTATATTAGTGAAATAATCTTGGAAAACAGTTACTACCTCTGTACTTTTGGAAATATGTACTCCGTCGACATTTAGATTAAGTGAATTATCATTTATTTTATTTTTACCTAATTCTTTATTTATAATATGCCAGATAGGTTACTCTATTTGTCGCTGCGAGGTATAATTTATGTGGTATAGTGCAGCAGCCAAAATTTGTGCTCTTTAGCGCTACCCGGGAGCGCGTGCAAGGGAATGAGAAGTACACTTCTTATGTACGCGAGTAACATAAGCTCCCCAAAGTGAAATAATTTTTAAGTAACAAACCTTAAAGTATAAATTATTTTACCTATGTAGGTTACTCATATTATTTACTGAATTTAATTTAGAATACTAATTTTATGTTCATATGTAGATATTTATATAAACTGATCTATTCACAAAGTCCGGCAATGCATCTGTGGTTCCCCTTGCGTCACAGGTGTCCATGGGCGGCGGTAATCACTAACCATCAGGTGACTCGCACGTACGTTTGTCACCAATGATACAAAAAAAAATTGTTGCATAAAATATTGTGACGTAAATCGCTGTCGCTTATAACATGGACTTTATTCCGTAAACAACGGTGCAACAGTGTGAAATCAAACATTACTATGCTAACAAATTGAAAATCACACGCTGACCAACGAATTTATACGATGAAGAGCTATTTACATGAGGCAATATGTTTTTATACTGCTTATATAATTACGATGGTTAATTTATTGCAAAAATTCGTTTGGATTACGTATTTTGGATCTTATTTCAATTTATGATGGTACATTATTGGTTGATACCACAGTTGACTGTTGCTCGAATAAAAAATAATAATGTAGAAATTTATAAATAGGTAATTAAATGTACTTTATAGGACAGATTTACTTACTTGGTTATTAATACATATCATAGTAATTTTACCCTATAATGATAACCGACTAGCTAGAATACCATAATCGGTAATAGATTAAAGAAAGCTAGGTAGTCATGTAGTCAATAGCCTATTATTTTTTATGAGCAAATACATATTAAATCTGAAGAATTTTAGTTCAGTGTCCAGAGTTAAAAATAGATCAAAATTCCACAATTCTATATATTCTATTCGAGTCACTAAAACAATAAGCATAACGCTTGTGGAGATACTTCAATTTAATGGCTATAATAGCATGATAGCCAATAACCAGAGAACTCTACCTAGACGTGGCATTCATCATTATACTGAACTGTTGTCTAAATATTAGGATTATTTTTCAGGACTTCAGGGAAAGTTATGTTAAGAATGAAAGAAAGTTAAGGAAACATTCAATATAAAATATTTATATTAGTTATAAGTTGGCACCCGCAACTTGGACTACGTCGTTTACTATCTTAATAATATATTCTATATACTCAGGAAACAAACAGCAAACAACTTGATCCCATATTCCCACGGGCTACAGCAAGACAACAAGATCGTACTAAACGCCGTAGTACTTAAAAATGTAGTTTCCTAAAGCTTAATATTAAATGAAGCTGTCGTGATATTAAGAACCAAGTACCTAAGAAGTAGAAGTGAAAACAATTGTTCTAAGTCTATTCAGTTGTTTTTGCGTGACCAGCACAAAACAAAAGAATAAAAAAAAATGTAAATAAAAGGACACATTAACTACTTTATATGTGCATACATATAACTTATTCTACAATATCACATATCAATTAGTACATAGAATAAGTCTCTATTTTTTTTACTAGATATATGTTCCTTTTCCTCTTTGATATTTTTATTCGTTTTGCAGTAAAATTCAATCATGAAATTATTCTCCAGTCACTGCCAAAGCAGTTTCAATTGAAAAAAAAATAACAAAATTACTTACCAATGCCAAAAGGCCGATGAGTTCATCGACCAATAAGGAAACAAAAACTCGCATAGTTCGATAACCTTGTACACATTAAATGGACGTAAGAAGATTCCGAACCTTAAATAGTTTAGTATCTCGTTCGTGCTAATGACAATATTATTATAAGTCGGACATGTTTGCCGGCAAATAATATGTTATTATTGAGAAGGTACTGTTGCTTCGATGGGAGCTGGACAGCGCGTCTGGTCTAAGTAATTGTTGTTATAGTAGTACAGGTAGTGCAGTACTGACAGCAAAAAAAGTTGTCGAAGCAGTCATAATATCTGACAACAGAAGTGAAATCTTAAAATAATGGAATAACTGTAATCTTTTTTGTATTATTAAATAAATTATAGTCTGAATTATTTAAAGACCACAGGGGCATAAGCATAGTCATGTTATGGTGGTAGAGCCACGCTGGAGCTATTACCGGTTTCAGCATGAATTGGTCGGCTCGCCCGGGGTACTACCACTCTCTCACAGAAACACCGACGTGAAGTAACAGTGCTTACAATTTTGCGTTTCGTTCGGTCAGTGAGAGCGCCGGAGACCCACCTCCCCTTCCCTCTCTTCTCCCCTCTACTTCTCACTCCCCTACTCCTTCCCCCCCTTCCTCCTAAACACAGGCTGGCAACATCATTTAACATCAGGTGACCCGCCTGGTAGTTTGCCTTCGAGATATAAAAAGAAGTCAATCGGTCCCAGAAATATCTTTAAACGGTACTGAGGGCATATATACATACTCATAAGATATTAAGATCCTGACTGTTTCAGATCTTTAATTTAATTGATTTCCGTGAAAAAACAAAATATGTAAAAAAAAAGAAAGTAAAAATCTTACGATTAACTAAAACGATCGATCTCAATTTTTAATATATTATGGAAGATACTAATAGATTTTATAAAAATTAAGACCTATATACATAAGATCAGTGAAAAAAAATAATTTTTCGTTTAACTTCTATATTTAACCATGATGCAATTTTTGCACAATTATGAAACTGTGAAATGAAGTCTATTAATTAACTGAGTAAATAATGGGTTGCACAAGCTCAAAACTTCAACACTCTACCCGACACAGTGCTTACCCCTACTACTTTTCATTAAAAAGATTGCCGGTCAAAATTTCCAAGCCCTATCATAAGAAGTTTTTAACAAAACAAAACGAACTTTAACAAAACAATTTAAAACGTTACTACGTACTTACCCCCACTACTTTTCATTAAAAAGATTGCCGGTCAAAATTTCCAAGCCCTCTCATAAAAAGTATTTAACAAAACAAAAGGAATTTTAACAAAACAATTTAAAACGTTACTACGTACTCTTCAACGTATTAACATAATGGTACGCTAAAGTTCAATTAATAGGTACCATAGACTGTTATTATTTAACATTAGTCACACCTACAAGAACGTATTAAGATATAATTACTCTATTTTTTTTTAAATAATTGCTTCTACAATAATGTTATACGGTAATAAACATTTTTAAGTACATATTAGCCTAAGGCGGCCTGTTTCTATAGATTTTAGGTCATTGCCAAGTTTAATTTATATTTTATCTTTTTTGAAATACGTACGGTTACTTAATGTAATTTATGTCACGTGTATTATTGATACATGTGTATGACAAAGTGAAGGATTTCTAGAAACATCTAAACCGAAGTAAATAGTACTAAATTGAAGAGATTGTTTTTCGCCCAACTTTGTTTCTATGTAACTCTGTAATTATTAATCGGTTTTTAAAAAACATTTTTACATCATGTAGTCTAGTTCTTATGGAATGTTTTAGATTATTTAACATCACGCTATAACCCGTAGGACCAGAGCAATTACCATACAGAATGTACATCAGAAAATCCGGTAAGCGATAACGTAATAATATTAATGAACCGTGAACTATTCAATACAAATTGCTTACTATTTTCGTATGTGTAAAATAATTGAAAAATTCCATTAAAAAGGAATTGATAAAAAATATAAAGATTTTTACTGACAGTACAAATCAACAAGTCGGAATACAAAATACAATCTGACAATTAGATTATCAACTGGGAAGCGCTGAGTCATCACGCTTCCATTGTTAGGTGGTGAGCAGCAATAAGAAGTCCCATTGTTAATCGGGAGCTTTGCGCTCCGCCGTGACGTACGGTAGACCATCAAAGTTCAATAGTTATTGTAATAAAACCGTTTCTTTATACGAATGGTCATAATTTACAGCGTTATACTGTTTTTTTATGATATCGATTTAACGATGTTACGTAGAACTAGTTTTGTCCGCGGTTTTGGACGCGTTCTTGTACAGTGATTATTTTTAAAACCATTTCTTCATCTCATTTTATAGGTATTAGCTTTTTACTACAATCTCACTTAAATACGCTAAATCTTGAGGGCGCTGGCTCTCAAGTGCAGCTGCCGGAACACACCAACAGGTACTTGGCGACATATTTTCAATTTGAACGTGATATCTATCCAGAAGGACTTAAAAAAACACTACCACCATGCTATGGCTTCGTCACGATGTTTTCCTTCACCGTAAGATCCAGCTCAGTTGCAAGGATGAGAACCTACGTCCATCGATGCGATGTCCAAACACACAACTAAGTCATCATCGCTTCAAGTTTCTGTAACTCATGTTACAAAATACGTATAGTCAGCCGATCGGTCAGAGAAACCAGTAACACTCTTTAGACACTGTGACTATTTATCCTGGCAGAGCTTCGCCTTACAACAACTTCCATATAGAAATGCGTGTAGATCAACGACATCTTTCCCTTTATATATATATTTTTATATCATAGGAGACAAACGAAAAGGCGGGTCATCTGATGTTAAGTGATCACCATCGTCCACAGACACTTGCAACACCAGAGGAGTTGCAATTGCGTTGCCAACCTATATTTGGGAGAAGGGGGATTGGGGAAGAGGGGAGGGAGAGGGGAGTTGGGTATCCGGCGCTCTCACTGACCGAACAATGCAAGCACTGTTACTTCACGTCGGTTTTCTGTGAGAGGGTGGTACTCCAGCCGACCCATTCATGCTGAAACCAGTAATACCTTCAGCGTGGCTCTACCACCTACACCAAATTATATGCCGAACTCCAACCAATGACGTCTCACACCAGGGTGAATAATGAACAGCCGATAACTTCAACCAATAACGTTTGAGGTCATTAGTAACACCCTCGATATAGTCAATAGCGCGGTATCGCAGGTCAATTGTGACTCCCCCGATATATCTCTAATATGGTGGCGCTGGTAATGTACCGGTGGCGTTGTAGTCTCGCCTCTCGGGTGTGTTGTGACGGTAACGGAGGTAGTCATTAACACTCCTGTATTTTCATAGGAATCAGTGAAGCCATTGTTGAGTAAATTCGAACATGCAAACAGATAATTGTATCAGCGTTTAAGATGATAGCAAGGCTTTGTTTAATGCCTACTTGGCTAGCTACCATGTAGCTTTGATTCCAAGTTGAAAATTTGCGACCAAGCGCTTATAAATGAGTTCCGCAATCTGCAACTTAAAGCCAGTTCGCATTCTAGGTTTTAACGTGTTACTATGTTAGGCCACATCGTCATTTTGACATAAATTAAGATTCCAAGCAAACGATAAAACGTAGGGCATAATAATATACATTCGGAGACGAATTTACTTTGCGATTTTATTAAAGTAAAAACTTCTTTAGATGCGTTCAGTGATATTATTTCAGGAGATAAATTTATAATTTCGCATCGTGACATGCTACGTAAACAAGAGCAGCCGTATTGCGCTTGCGCGGCTTGAGTCAGAATAGCGACACGTAATATTGGGGCCTGTGTACATGTAATATTGATATTTTGTAGCTCATCATACGTTTCATTGATTAATAGACTTTATAAAAATGTATACCATTATTGCTCCAAACAATCCAAAAACCACACCAAAGTTAATAATATCAATAAACAAATTATGAAATTTAAATATTGTCATTCACACTATAATTAATATGAAAATTCAAAAGAGAACACATTTATTTCATTGTTTTGAAATTTTCCTTTTGTCGGCAGTCCTTATGACTGCTTCGGCTTTTTCTGGCAACCAATCTCCTAGTATATTATTACTGCCATTGTCGAGTAGGTACTGATATTACAAGTTTCTTGCGATCATTTCATTAAACTAACAAAAGGGTGGCCTTTTGTCAGAATTGTCCAGGGAGTTTTTGTGAAAAGTGAGAATCCATACTCCGTGGTATTATTTCCCATCCATTTCACCGGTGTCAACAACCTAACTATATTACGTAAAACACCATCGATATTACAAAATATAAAGCCAAATAACAAAAGAGTACGAATATAAAATTCACTACATAACATGCCAAGATCCTGCCGAAAACATCTCTTCGAAGTATTAATAGCTATTCTACTTCTGCGAATATCATGTTAATAATCTGCCAAGCATCAATCGGTGAGAGTTGCTACGCCGAGATCCAATCTTGAATTGATACGATCTTCAGAAGCATCACTTAACATCAGTAGAAATCTTTATCTTCAAAAGAATTCGAATGTATACGTGCTTCCTTTCGAAAGTAAAAAGTAACTAATCAGCTATCAATGTCTGTATTTATTTTGACAGGTTAACCTTTATTCACAAAGATCAGATAACTCTCCGAAACAATGGCTCCATCTGACTTGTTTACCATATACAATAATTAGAATAATACAGCTAACTCACTTTGTACAAAGTGACAAGTAAAATTATTATTAAAAAAATTGGTTGTCTGTAAAGTCGGTTTACGAACGATCATTTTACGTGATAAGCATTGATCAAAAATTGCATACTTTTATGAATTGAATTGAATTATTCCATATATAGATAGATGCGTCACAAGACGAACGCTTAGGCTGATCACGCCTCTCTATCGCTTGTTCCGTACGCTCGGCTCAGGAGGAACATGACAATAAGTTATGCTTTTTCGTGCGTGCAGCCAGCATTCATCGATTTATAAGACTTTATCACGTCAAAAAAACTAGAAACTCAACTACATTTTATATAAATAAAACGATGTACGACCGTCGTTGTACTCACTTTATTAAAAAACTACTCGATTAATTTTTATCATTTCTTTTAAAATTATTATTTCTTTACTTCATAAAAAAATCTTGTTAGCCTCATTCTGTATAACATTATTAAAATTTTATGAAACTAGGATTATAAGAATGCTTATAAATTATGTACTATAAGAAGTCCCGTAGTATAAATACTTAACTATATATTTACTCAGTTCGGTATACTGTTTGACATGGGTCTATATGGACCTGGACATGGTCTGTATGGACAGACAATACATACTTACCATACACACAAATACCTACCTTACGTTTAACGCATAACGCGAATTTTTCTCTATAAGAAGTATTCCTTCAAAAACAGAAATGAAATTTTTTTTTTAAATATTATTGACGTATTGTTGTACAATAGTAAAAAATTACCGGTAAACTATATGAGCTGAATATATATTTGCTGTGGCACACGTTTGTTACACTCATACGTTCTAAAACATTGTATAGCACGTATAGAAGGAAACGCGCACGGTCGTGTGAGAATCGTAAGTTATTCCACAGTAGAATACGAAGAGCAGTGAAGCAGTATTAAATTAATTAATGAAATTTTTTTTATTAATAATGTAACAAAAATAAAAAAGCACATTTTCTATAATTTTAATAAAGAATAATCACCTTTATTTTCTCACCAAATTCTATGTCATTGATTGGAACTCGACTGTGAGTGACTCAGCATATATTGTAATACAGACATGTTTAAAATTCCGTTCAAGTATTTACTTTCAACTATTTCGTTCAGTTTATTTATGTATTTTTTTATCATTTTTAGCCTAATTCCTAAGCGGGTTGCCTAAGCAGAACTCTTAAACTACTCACTCCTGGAATCACCAGTAAATAAAACAAAATTGTAAGAAAAATAAGATATAATAATAAAAGTGTGCCGTCGTTTTTACTGGGTGATTAAACAAAGTATCCTATATATTATCGCATGATATAAGTTATTATAAGTAAGCTTCCATTAGAATTTATCCAGATAATTAAACCACTTGTCGGTGGTGGTAGAGCTACGCTGAAACTATTAATGGCTTCAGCATGAATGGGCCGGCTCGACCGGGGTAGTACCACCCTCTCACAGAAACACCGACGTGAAGTAACAGTGCTTGCATTGTTGCGTTTCGTTAGGCCAGCGAGAGCGCCGGAGGCCTACCTCCCCTCCCCTTCCCCCTTCCTTTACTCCCCATTTCCCCCAAGACAGGTTGGCAACGCAGTTGCGACTCCCCTGGTGTTGCAAGTGGCTAGGCACGGTGGTGATCACTTAACATCAGATGACCCACCTGTCCGTTTGCCTCCTATGATATAAAAAAAATCATACAAACTTACCTTCTCGTTTACATTACATTAAGTTTAACACCAGCCGATAAATGTTGAAGTACGTCAACGGGTGCGAGCGTTCTCACAATGTCAGCTCAGGGCAGATCATATATTTTAAACACGACATATATTGTCACTGTCGATTAACATTTTTCGCCAATATATTGGAATTCGGGGGTTTGAAATTGACTATAGTAGTTACAAAAATAGTTAATGAACGTAGCTTAGTTGTCTTGTGTGACTGAACGATATGAGTTGTTCAGTCCATCTATTCCAATATTGTACACGAATGGCTTTGCATGCTGATACATAAAAGGTTGGCAAGTGTGTGTTGCCAGAGAAGATTTACAATACAGGGGCTGCACTCAAACACAAGACCACTCAAAAACTAATATAGAGGTGTATGTTTTGAGCTTGTCCGAGTTATTGAATGCAAAATAAAGAGATCCATAAAAGAACTAAAGTTATCGTCATAGTTGTCAGAATTTCTAGACTTAAGCTTGCTCTACGAGTAATGAAAACTCGTTATTATAGTAATTTGGAGAAGGATGTTTTTTGTTGACTGAAAGGTTAGGAAATCCAACAACTGTTCCGTTTATTACAATAAAAAAGACATTGGTATAAAAAATTATATACACACTAGCGGACCGGGCGGACGTTGTCCTGCCTTGATAATAAAAAAAATCCTAAAAGTCAACTGCAGCGCCACCTACCGAGTCCAATTGTCAATCTAAACCATTCTCGAATCTCCACGAACACACACAAAAAATTTCATCAAAATCGGTCCAGTCGTTTAGGAGGAGTTCAGTCACATACACACGCACACAAGAAATATATATATTAAGATTTAAAGTTGATCTACCGCGTTCTTGCATGTACCGCGATATAACCCCAACGGGTCAGGCAACATAATTGATTTACGCCGCAACGGACCATGCATTAACATAAGATAATGCTTAACCTCTGACACGGCTCTTAAAATTTCACTCGTCCATTTTAACAAGCACCGTTTGTGAAACAACGCTATGGGAGCTGTGAGGTTAGTTGCATTGTGTTGCAATTCCCGAGCAACGCGCCTTTTCATTACTGACAATCACTGTTTAAATCGATTACCTTTTACGTAATACAGTTTATTTTTGGCAACCAACCTTCTAGTAGAATATTACTACCATTGTCGAGTAATGATACAAGTTTCTTGCGATCATTTCAATAAACTAACAAGATGGTGGTAGGTCTTGTTTGAATTCTTCAGCGAGTTTTTGTGGCAAGTCAGCACTCATGCTTCGTGCTATTATTTCCCCTTCACTTCACTTATGCACAACAACCAAACTATATTACGTTAATCACCACCAATATTACAAAAATAGAGTCAAGTGACAAACACAAGATTATGAATCACATATCAATACATTTTATAAAACAGAGTTCTCTGCTACGTCATCTGTCTGTTCGCGATAAACTCAAAACCTATCGAACGGATTTTCATGCAGTTTTCACCAGTTGATAAAATAATTCATGAGAAAGGTTTACGTAGGTTGTCAAGGTCTTTTTTTGTATTATCAGGGCAGGACAACGTCCGCCGGGCCTGCTAGTAAAATATGACACCCATTACATGACAAACTAAAAATCTGCCAAACACTTACTTGCTATTTTAATTTGTCATGACCGATTTTGTGTCACCTCTGATAGATTTCAATGTCATTGCTTAGAACAGAAATGCGTAAAATATTTAGCATATGTAATACTCTAAAAAGTTAGCTATCTATAAGTAAATGTAAATCGAAATATGTTCAGTTAATTTGCAGATTAACTTGGATAAAAATAAGGCATGCCAGTTTTATTTTTAAGTATAGAATTTGTTTAGAAAAACCCGCCATATTTATAAAATGAAATAAAAGAGCATTGCAAATTAAAGTAGCTTTACTGGATAGTTACGTATTTAGTTTTATAAAATAACAAAAAAAAAACAAATCATAACTCATCCAAAAGCAATATTTTTACATAAAAGACTGTGCAGGTGCAATGCGGATGTACTGTTATATTTACGAGTACAGACTATGAATTTGTACGTGCATATTACACAAACAAATTATAGTACATCTCAGACGGTCGGACTGACAGTAAAAAGTGTGTCTTTTTAAATTGGTCAAGTACAACTCGAAGGTTTTTTTTATAGTGAGACGTCAGACAATAGGTCCGGCCGCTGCAGACGAGAATGGATGTCGAGAGCTCGTTCAATATATTGTTGTTTATTTTCGTAAACGAGGAGTGGGTATGTTTTTTATGTTATGCCAAATCGATGGTTATTTTTTTTTACCAAAACATCGTATCGCTTCAATTCGAAATGTACTTGTGAATTCAATATCATCGTATTTTTTTACTAATCGATGTGTTTATGTTTATGATATACAAGCAATCTGCCTCGGGTTCGCACGCAACATTACGTTCTAATGCCATCGCGAATATTTACACGATTTATATATATATATATATATATATATATACATATAGTTTTTGATATTTACTGTTTATCAGAGTTCAACTTTTTTGTTGAAGTGAAAAACGCTTTAGCAATATTGAGCGATTTTTGGTAGGGGTAAAATTTATATCTTTGCGTCACGATGACCTCGACATGCACGTGATCGTGAAGTATTGCGCTTTGGTAGGACATAAATTTATAATTTCGAGTCATGACATGCTAAGAAAGTGAAGTTAGTAAGTTAGCAGCTTGCGTCAAACTAGCGACGCGTCGTATAGCGGCCTGTGTGGATGTATTATTTATATTGATCTTGTGCAGACCATCATAATGTTTGTTGAGTAATTAAAAAACTATTAGTAATTATTTCTTGGAGTATCCATAGATGTGAAAACCACACTAATGTGATTAATTTCAATTTACAGACTATGAAATATATATCATTCGGACTATAACTGATTTAAATTTTGAAAAGACCTCGGTAATAGCATTGTTTTTAGTTTCATTTGACTTCATATAGAATACATTGACATTTTGCTGTATTATATAAATACTAGCTGACTCCCGTGACTTTGTCTGCGTCGGTTGGTATCTAAATTGTTCTGTTACATCTCAAAGGGATTTGGCAATGTTTTCGTCGAAAGCTCCCAGGCGGCTCGACTTTTTCCGACACTTCCAACAATTAACAACCAATTTACAAAAAAACCTTGACAAATTATATACCCAAACCTTCCTCGTGAACCGCTCTATCTATTAATAAAAACCGCATGAAAATCCGTTCAATAATTTTTGATTTTATTGCGAACAGACCGACAGACAGACGCGTTGGAGGATTTTGTTTTATAATCTAGTGATAATACACATATGTTTTATATTTAAACCTTCCGTAATAAATACCCTAAACACTAGTGTAATGCCATCTAATATAAACAGTACTAAAGTTATCGATAAATCAATAATTACACGAAACAATCCTCATGTTTCTACTTCAAATCGAATGATTTCACAACAGTCTCCCTTTCGAATAGGCGACTGTGAAAGTTGCTAAACAAAGGCTACGGTACAATGCAACACGGTGGTCTAAGGGACCACCATAAAGACGTACACACTGGACATACAGTTTTTTTATTTGATTAACGTCCGTACTCGTGTTTACTCGGTACAGAATATTCAGACGTTTTTTGAGATCAACGAAATATTGGATACGGTATGTCTCTTTTCTCTTTACTTATTTAACTAGTTTTAGCCTGTGATCGTCACTAGTACATACTTTCTTAGCAACCTTAATGCTCTGGAACTAAAAGTCAGATTTAAAAACATCTCTTTGCCTTTTATAGTATACTGGCTTTTGCTTGCATTAAGGTCTGATTTATCTCTCGAAAGCTTCCCTTATAGCGTATATGCAAATTTTTTTGATGATCAGTTGAGCAATTAAGTCGTGAAAACTGAAAAGTAAAGAAAAAAATTCCCATATTAGTTAGGAAGTTAATATTAATATTTATAGAGGAAGGTTATAGGTTATCTAACACAATGCTAAGATTCTTAGAAGCAGAGCAATAAACATACATAAAGTAGGTCAGAATGTATACTAAGCGGGACGAGGTAATATTCGTCTAGCGCTATGCTGCTTATTGTGATCCAAGAAAAGTTTAAATTAATCGCGAGTATAACCATGGGGCACAATTATTGTGTATTAGAGTAACTATTTTTTTTTCTATAATATCGCCTCCATACTTCGAACATCCATTCCAACTGTGTAACTTTATGCACCCATTGGTTTGGTAATTGAGACCGTATGTTGAAAGTACTCCTAGTATTGTTAAATAGTTAACGTATATTGGATTGCATTTTGGGCGATAGACAAACATAACAACATTATTGCAAGAGAGCGGTAGACAGAAACGTTTAACCAATTGAACTTGGTACTGCAGCGAATGAAATTATGATTAAGAATATTTGAGAACGATGGCGTACAATATTTTTTAATGGAAACTAAAATTTTCATGGCTGTATTTTGCAATTTCGAAACTCCCATATATACTTTCATACACTTTTCTATTACAGTCATACAAAATGAATTCACGTACTGCGATAACCTAAAATAGAATATTTATGGCAGGCTTATCGCCACGTATACGATGGTAGCAATCTTACTAAGTACAGATACCCTTTCTTATCATGTGGAGAATTTGCATTGGGCACCCACTCCCTCGGAGGAGGAGTGGGTTTTGTCAGACTCTTACTGGCCAAAGCCCCATGGTGAATCACGGTAATGCGGTCCATCTTGCATGCACCACGATGCTCCGGCGTTAAAACCCAGCATGAGCGCGAAACTGCCCGCCGACCTCTCCACCGTCTCCTCGTCCACCACACCAGTGCAATGGAAGGTCGGGTATGATAGATTGAGGAAATGGCTCTGTGTTAATTTAATTGCCTCAAAATGATACCCGAGGAAACCTGTGAATGTTATTCATGAACCAAAATCAATCCTGGATGATGACCACTGCTCACAGCATATTGAACAACCTGAGCCGAACCAGTCTGAACCGTCCACCATAAGACCAGCGTTTTCTGATGACCAAAGAAGAATACGGTCAAGTACAATTACAGTGTATTCATTGATTCAGACAGTGAGGTTGACACCACCTTAGAAACAAATATTTCTGCAGATCCCACATACTCTCCAATTTTCTCAACACTGGGTCCATAACCTGATAGACTAAGGGCGGAAATGCAAACATCAAGGTGATGATATTTTTTTACTGCGATGCATGCACTGTACTCGGTCGTGTTCCGAATATATCAATTATAATCACATTGGTTTTTGCATTTCCGCCCTTATTTTATCAGAGTAGATGCAGACATCTTACCACGTAACTACGTAACAGTAGGAATGTGTTTATAATGAAGGAAAAATCGGGAAACCAAATCAAACCAAAGTATGGTGGTAGGGGGGCCTTCTAATACCCATCTGGTTAGCTTCTACCCTTTAAGTTGGCACTTTAGAGTGAGTTCTCTCTAGACTTAGCGTTCTTCTTAGACCACAGCATTTTGGTTCATATACCAATGCATTTTTCGCAATTCGCGTACATTTGCTGATTTAAATCGACAACACTATCGGCTGACGGTGAAGTAAAATATCATAAGAAAACCTGAACTTCAGAAATGTTCTTGTAATACCACGGTATGTGGGAAAATACCGAAGTAGTTGGAATTTCAGAGTTGGAATCAACAATACGCCATAGGCTGGCATAGCGATTATGTACATACTTTCCTTCAGAAAGATGACTATGACTCTGCGGTGGGTTTCTTACATGTTGCTGCAATGATGATGATTATGGGCAAACGCTAAACCATATGATAAAAAAATCTGTGTGCTTTCAGTTTCTATATTAACTTTTTTACAATAAGTTCTTTGTATAAAATTATTCATAAGGAGATGAAACACGTTGTTATGCACATTGTAATTATAATAACACGGTATAAAAATACCTCTAAAGGTCCAATTACTATGCCAGGTTATTGTTACGAATTTTTTGTATGCTCATATTTTAAAAATCATTGTGTATTTAATAAAAAATGACTTTAGAACAAAGTCGTAACGAAGTACCTACGAAGTGTTTGACCTTTCCTTTTAACAATCGATATTTATAGATTGAAAATTATGATGTACTTTTGACTTTTCAATATCATTTATTATTCAAATTAATAATATTGTTTATGAGTTTTGTCACGGATATGATAATTCAGTGTCGGAATCAAATTACTGTGGGATGTAAATTCTATAATAATTTTCCCCAGTGTTTGTTATTATTTAAAAATGTCGCTCAAAATATTACTAGTTGATGTCCGCAACTCAGTTCTTATAATAAGGTTTATTTTTGTTTCATGGGAATAAATTAACTGTGGGCTATCTTTTTTTTACTTATAATTATCACTATTACTTATGCCTTGCGACTATTTTACGGGTTTAGTGTTAAATCTGTTAAGTTTAACAATTACTATTGAATTATACATCCTCTATTTAAGAATACACTAGACAATACTTTGAAAAGTTCTTATAGTCAAGTTCAACATAACGAAATACACTTAGTAATTTTACTCAGTCGAAAAACAAATAATATACACGCGTAAACCAGTTGCCAAAATTCTTAAATACCTATTATAATTTAATAATCACCATCTAGTGATCGAAATCGGACCATAATTCCTAATTTTTTAAGTTCCAATATGAGAAAAAGATGCGTTTTTTTTAATTTACTAAATTTAAAAAAAGGAAGTCGGTTGAGTAACATAGGACGAAGAAGTACTTAACTGTTTTGTTTCTGCCTATTTTGATAGAGGTATATTTACTCTATACTCACAAATAAAATTGTGATGTCCGTTGTTTGTCTACGCTAATTTCTGAAACAGTTGAATTGACGAGACTTTTATTAGCAGATACAAGACTCTTTCGAGTATTATAAACGCTACATAGGGTTCCAGTCTTTCATATGACCTAAGCATGGTACAATTGACCTAAAGTTACAAAGTTGCAACAAAAAAAAATTAAAGAAGAGAACGCATAATAAATCCAAACGTAACAACGCAATCGAGGGACGTACTAACCGGTTTGTATACATTTTTACGCGTTATATTATCATAATCGATGCATTATTACAATGTATCGATCATCGATTAATATCGATTCCCGCTCGACCGATAGAAACATCATCTGTCAATCAGAGATGAGAAATTGTTCCCGGTGATTGCGTTACTGGAGACCGGCGCGGTGTTTTGTCAGCGTATTCAAATTAATGATACTATTGAAGGAAAAGCCGATATTGTTCGGATATTGATGCCTCTGTGTGCGACCGGTTAAGGTTGAGCCGCGTGAATTTATCGGTTCAACGACCTCATACTATTATAGTCATTTACATATTTTAGACTTACTGCAAACAATTAAAAACAAAATTAAGTTATCTTCTACTAGCCGACCCGTGCCCACTTCGTTGGGCGGTAATAGGCATTATCAAGCTACAACTTTTCTCTAGAACTCAATCATATATATCTCATAATTAAGGCAGCGTTCGTAAGAAACGTTATCGTTCGACCATTTTTCTCCGACTCCCCAGATATTACCCCCTACAACCTCACAAACTTTACCTCTTTATAATATTAGGATAGATTATAGATAATATAATTACTTAATAGCTTCTGCCCGCGACTTTGCACGCGTGGATAGTTATTTTGGGCTAAGACGCAGCGGAAGCTCTCAAAAGGAAAAAATACCCCGATTTTAAAACATTTTTCATTATTGCTCCGCTCCTATTGATCTTAGCGTGATAATATATAGCTCATGACACTCACAAATAACGTGGCTTTCTATTGGTAAAAGAATTTATAAGAACATATAAGAATTAATAAATCGGTTGAGTAGTTCCTGAGATTACCCCTTACAACGTCACAAACTCACAAACTTTACCTCTTTATAATATTATTATAATATTAGTATATAGATTATAGCCCCTGCCCGCGACTTCGTTCGCGTAGTAATAGTTACTACTCTGCGCTAACGCTGACACACAGCAGAAGCTCTCAAAAAAAACATCTCAATTTTGAAACATTTTTCATCTGTGCTCCGCTCCTATTGGCCTTAGCGTGATGATATTATATATATATTTTGTTTCATAAAAAACCTAGTATTAATAATAAAAAACACAACAAAAAAAGAGTTAGTCAAATAGATGTCGCCATTCTAAAGTGATTCGTTTACATACGGCAATAGATTTTTATGTATACACATATATGCAAATTAAACGATATCTAGCCGAAAGGGTTGCAGCCACCATACGCCAGTATTAACACTCGTTACAATGTCATCCTATAGAGATAAAATAGTCTGATTGACTTAGTTTGTCGCAATGCAGAATCGATCAGTAAATATATCGGCTAAGTGCCTTAAGCGCTCGCCTTAGTAGTCCGGTGAAGCTATTAAGACATTGCTAGGTCAATAACGTAGTCAGTTTGAATAAAAAAAAAGATCAGTAAATATGAAGCAGTCAAGTGGCGGGCAAGTCAGTATGACATGGAGACAGAGAAATAATCAAACATAATATATTAATAAATTGTCATACTGTACACTAACTTACCACAGATCAATCTTCAAATGCCATGGGAAAAAACTGCAAAAGCATATTAACTAACTAACATTTCTAACACATAAGACATAACACATGAACAACGTACACGTCTAATCAAAACAATCAATTAGGAAGATTGCAATAGATTGGCTTGGTACACTTTCGTATCGGGTCTATAGAGCTAACAATATTTTATAAGCGACAATATTTTAATTGAATTGAACTACTGATACTATGTTATTGATTCTTCAATTGAACTACAAATATTTTTTCTACAAGTTTTATCTTTATATTAATAGACTTTTAATGTTTCACTACAATTTCATGTAACGTTACATAACGATGTGGTCCAGGATAATAAAGCAGTTAAACATAAAGGAACTGGCTCTCAAGTTCAGTTGCCAGAACATAGCCATATATGCATGGCGACAGATTTTCACCTTGAAGGAATTGACTAGACAGATGGGCTTAGAAAAAACCCTATCACCATGCTATGCTTTCATCGCAATGATTTCCTCTACTAAAAGATTCGGCTTTTTCGGAAGGATACGAACCTATGTCAACCAACGCTGTGTCTGAACTCGCTGACCATTCAATCATAGCATCGCTTGAAAAGTGAGTTGTATTAAAAAGATTTAAAAAAATACATGTTACAATATAACAATTTTTATTAACTTATATTGTCAATTACTAGACAGATATACTGTCTACTTGGTGTCAAGTGGTCACTGCAACTTATAGATATGTGTCATCTCTATTTCAACTTCAAAAGAAACGTAATCCTGAAACCAATATTATGTTATTACTCCTAAGTTGAAATGCTTTAGCTATCAGTATGTGCTAGCAATCATACCCTCAAAACAAGAGCACAGCAGCAAGAGCTCTATTTGCAACAGAAAAAGGTACGGAGGTATTTTCGCAGATGAATTTTGAACAGGCTTTGTGAATCTTTACACAAAACTGGAATTGATTAGCTGTCACTGTTTCAAGGGGCAAGGGGACAAGAGGACAAAATTATTGTCCTTTTTATTGTATAACTTGTAGTATGATGGTCAAGGCTGAAAAACCTACATAAAATCGTCAAATCATTAGTAAATATATTATAGTTTATTAACAATTCAAGTATCTTGAATAAGCCAGAAAAGGGTTAACAGCGCGGTTAATAAAATGAAATACAAATGATTATTTCTACACTAAATGAGTTACTCTGATAGCTTACGTATTATTGCAAATGTTAGATGTTCCTTTGATTATAACATTCAAGAAAATAATTGCAGAGATAGTTTCTAGTCTGGACTTCTTTCATCGTGTTCCTACAATATCAATAACAAGCAGTCGTTCTCCAATATACGGTGCTTCGGGTTCAATTTATTTCAAGCATTAATTCGAATTGGTGTAATAAATAAAAAAAAGGAAAGCTAGCATGTAGATTTTTTTTAATATAATCTATCACTTATGTGTCTTTATCACGGCCAAACTCATCTATCTTCGTCGAACGAGTCCGCGTCTATCTATGCATAGCTCTTGAAAGATCAAACAAAAACCTGTTATTTAATATTCGAAACTCTCGATTGTTTTGCGTTTGCGCAACACGGAACGTCCACTTTCTGGACCTATGTAGGTGTGGATCGCGTAATGCATATACAGTGTGTCTCAAATATTTCCTTTGTTATTTAATACATTGTTTTTACTGGTGGGCTGAAATAACTATCATCCTTCAACAATCGAATTATGTCATTACTGTTTTTTGGAGTATGTTTATAATTTAAACATTTTCTTCCACTTGGCATTTTTAATACTCTCATAGATTCCTTTTGAAGTAAAACTTCTTTAGGCGCGACTAGGAGGTAACTGGACGACAATGCAACGGAAGTCCGTTACGGCAATATGGCGTCACGTTTCTGAACCATCCGGTTTTTAAATATTTTTCATTTTGTCAATAAATAGTTTCTAATCTAAACAAATCAATACAAATTTTTGAAAAAAAAACATAATAATTTTCAATAAAAAATATTAAATTGAAAATTGAATAATAATAAAAATCGTACTCTCTCTCTGCTCCTAACCGTTATCGGTTACAGCAACCGCTAATAGAAACTTAACAATATATTTTTCCGCCCTTTCGTGTGCACGTAGATGACTGGCGTATCCTACCTTCGCAGTAAACGTACGTCCACACTTGGGAAATCGTACAATAGAATTAATTATGTATATATGGGCGCGCGATCGTGCTGCCATCTGGTTTCAACGTAAGTAAGTAACAAATTAAAACAAAGCTTCATTATCTGTAGTGCCACCTATCAGCTAATTCGGAACTTAAATAACACAGGAAATATTATTAGCAACTCTTTGTTATAAAGTAAAAAAGTACGAACAGATCTTATAACGCTAAAGAAGTTTTACTTTTAGGGTAATCATTTTTTAAATATTTTATAATCTTCCTATAATAATAAACGTTAGTAATATTGACCTGTAATAGGGTGAGAATAATAATCACATTATTAAGGTGATACCATATTATTGAAACTTGATAAAAAACCTTGTAATTTATTATTAGTATTCCTTCCACTCAAGAATATGCAAGAAAAGATTAAATAAAAAGATACTTCTAGTGACAATACGAGATAATCTAAACGCGTCTTAATATACTTATTAAATTGTTCCTTGTTTTTTTTTTTTTTTTTTTAATAGTAATTTGGAAACACTACCAAAATTAAAAAAGAATCCCATGTAATGATTGATATAGTCGAGATTTGGGTAAAAAGTTCCAATAGTGTTGGAACATCATTACATAGTATAAAATAAAGTCCCCTACCGCGTCTGTCTGTCTGTCTGTCTGTTCGCGATAAACTCAAAAACTACTAAACGGATTTTCATACGGTTTTCACCAATGGATAAAGTGATTCACGAGGAACGTTTTGGTATATAATTTGTCAAGGATTTATTTTTAGTCAGGGCGAGACAACGTCTGCCGGGCTGGCTAGTAAAAAATAATGAATTGTGGTCGAAATTCGACCACTTGTATACAATAATTAATTTATATAAATTATTAATTATAAAATTATAGGAAAAGTTGAAGGCACAGAGTTTTTACAAAAGAGAATATGTATTATGATATAATAACCTTATTTTCTATATTCCTTGCTAAATCAAATTAAAAAACGCAGAACATAACGCTAGTTTATTTCTCTAACGATTTACGGTAGAAATATATGAATAATGACAATTTAAGTATCAGTCACTGTGGAAACTATCGAAATGCATAGGTTGCACATGCGCGCTTGTATTCTCATGTAGGTATAGTTTGTCAGCGTTCCGATCGTGTATAGGTATATTGTTATTAATCACCAGACTAGGCCCGCCTCAGCAGCGGCTCAAGCCTAGATCCGTTCCCTCGGCGTGGAGCCCTTGAGTACGCTGCCCGCGCGATACTGTGACACAAAATCTTACATCACTACAACAACATTACACATATCAGCTCGACACACGTGTACGCACACATGCTTACACATGAAAGTGCAAGGGTTTTATTTTTCC
The DNA here is from genome assembly GCA_036509395.1 of Antheraea yamamai. Classification (NCBI taxonomy): domain Eukaryota; kingdom Metazoa; phylum Arthropoda; class Insecta; order Lepidoptera; family Saturniidae; genus Antheraea; species Antheraea yamamai. The sequence continues at coordinate 4,429,463 of AP028437.1, read as the reverse complement.
CCTTCTCGAACTGAAATAGTATAAAAAAAATTATCCGATAAAAAATACATATAAGAGTTGTTGAAGTACGTATGCTTGGTACACATATGTTTCAATAACTCATAAAAGTATTAATATGCATCTTAGCTTAGGTTAGCTCAGATAGATCGCGAATTGCATGATCAGGCTACAGCCCAAGCCGATGTGTGCCGTGCACCCTTGAACTAGTTGTCAAATAAAATCGGCTGAGTGCCTTAAGCGGTCGCCTTACTAGTCCGGTGAAGCTGTTAAGACCTTGCTAGGTCAATAGCGTAATCAATTCGAGAAAAAAAATTAGTTAATACTTTTAATACTATAGATTATATCGTCGTACCTAATCAAATGATATGTTAAAATATACCTTGAGTTTTTATAATAAGGAATATAGTAGTGAAATATGTTTACGTATCAAAGCGGAAGTTGCGTTAAACGGATCACGATTGTTACGCTTCCGTTACTTTGACGTTACCTAATGTATTCAAACTATCTATCACTAATGCCTTTAGATAAAGAAGAATACGGTAATGATGGTGTAAATCAATATAAATAAAATGTTAGATGTCTGCGGGAGATGTATTATGTAAATACTGCTGGAAAGATTTCAAACATTTTTTTTTAGTTTGATATCTTAGCTACTAAGTTACTTAAGTCGTGGTGGTCTAGTAGTCTGACCGGTGGAATATCATTTCGATGTCCGCAGGTTCGAACCCCGGCATGTACCAACGAATTTTTCGGAATTCGCGTACATTTACTAATTTATATTGGTAACACTATCGGCTGATGGTGAAGGAAAACATCGTGAGGAAACCTGAACCTGAGAAATATTCTTGTAGTTTCTTGTACTATTATGTGGGAAAACCGAGAACTGTTGATTTTTCAGAGTTTAAAATCACCAATACGTCGTGGGTTGGCGTGGTGGTTATGCCCATACCTTCCTTCGGGAAGTGCGTCTCTTACAGGTTGACGATGATGATGATCTTAGCTACTTGGTATAAAAATATCACTATATCTTCATTTAATATAAATCTATTAAAAATTTAAGTAACTTCAACTTTTATGAACACTATGCCTTCAGTCATGTGTGTTTTCTTGCCGAGGAGAAATAGGACAAGCGGTGCGGTGCATATATATAGACGAGAGGAAGTAAACAGATAACATCACCACATATTACAAAACGAAATCCTCTACCACGTCTGTCTGTCTGTTCACGATAAACTCAAAAACAACTGAACAGAGTTTCATGCTGTTTACACCAGTAGATAAAATGATTCATGAGGATGATTTAGGTATATAATTTGTCAAGGTTTTTTTTATTGTTAGATCGGGATAGTGTTCGCCAGGTCCGCTAGTTTTGATAAATTAATTTCGTTTGCAGAATATACGTTATGATAGCGTTACGTTTGCTTCAATCTTTTTCAATTTCAACGCTTACTCCTTTATACATAAAATATATTGTTAAGAAAATAAATATCGCAGACAAAATAGCGGGTATTAACTTGCGTTTATAAAATATCTTGGATACCTTAAGTTTAAATATTAATGTTATCCACTGGCTTTTGAAATAAATAACTATTAATGATTCTCGTATTTCAATGTTTATTTTTTTATATTTATTATATAAAATTCATGACACAAAATTAATATTAATCAAATTAAAGTAATAAAATCAAACACGCTGTAAACACTGTGTAAATAATGTGATATCGATTGTAAAGTTGCTCTAGTTTATATAAAATTTAATTTATTGTGAGAAATATATTCGGAGCGCAATCTTAAGTTGTCGGTATGGATTTCTATTTATTTCTGAAGGTTTCTCAATTTTGTACAATATATTCTGGACTAATATTCTCATTTAATAGCATTATCACTTCTACAAATATTATAGTACAATATATACAATTTCTTTGGAATTAATGTAAGTAATATTATTTGAATGTAAACATTACAATCTAATATTATATCCCAATTGAGAAGTTCTAGTGAAAGCCATACTTTACGATACTATCACTACAATACAAGAAGAACGATTACAAACAATTCTGTCAGCATTTTCCTACCTATTTATATTAACCGTTAAATGCATGATTTTTGTTTTTAATGTTCAAACCAATTCTAAAACAAGAACAACAAAAAAATAAGTCCCACGACAAAAGTAATGTAAACCTTTTGCTTCACACGTAAGGTATCTTCTAATGTTTTAACATGCTTTCGGAAACACATACACTTAAGTGTTTCTATAAAATTGAGTGGAAGTGGAATGTAGTCAATTGACTACAACAACAATAATCATTTAAGGGTCAACCCTTATATTTATACAATAGGATACAATTTTGTACAAGAAGTATTGGACATTACTCTAGAATAATACTTTACCTGCCATTAGATACAATCCTGTGAAATAAAAGAATGAATTATGTTCATAACGCATTCATATAAAACACACGGCATTTTAAAATTAATGTTTAAGTATCATAAATAATAAATCCATTTGTAAGTTTAACATAAAAATGAGGTCACTTTTGTATATTTATGGCATATATTATAACTTTATATATTATAAATCATAGCAATTAATATATTTACGCTTACAAATTGTAACTACTTTTATGACAGACACTTTCATTTTTCGAGATGGTTAGGTAAGTTAATAGACGTGAACCGTGTTATTACAAAAAAGTTAAATCCGCATTGAACTCTTACTTAAAAAAAGTTTCATCACATAAGATTGTCTTACCCTTGTTCACAGGTTGATATTATTTATATATAAATACTCTCTAACACTTGTCTAAGTTGACAGTTTTTATGTTATTGTTGTGAATTATTGTTTTCCTATTTACCGGCAAAATACATTTCGTAATAAATTATGAATTTCGTGGGTATAATTAATTTGGAAGAAATAAATAAATTAAACAATTTTAGAGATTCACAAGTAAATCATAACTGCTACTATATGACACTATTGATATTTGACAATGTATTTAATCTGTGATATGCTGTTGTTCCACCTTACGCACTTTGACGTAATATATAAATCTTATAAATTGCTTATTTTAATAACTACATAATTTTCTTTTAATGAAAATGTCGCAATAATGATAACCAATCGAACTTATAATAAGTACATTTTCTTAATGAAGGTCTGAACAAAAATATTATTCATAGATTGAAATTGTACATACAGATGTAGTGGAACGTTTTTGAATGATAGGATCGATTGAACGAATGCTATTTTCAGAGTTGCTTGCATAAAAAACTTAAACCAGATGTTTAGCTAGAGACTGTTTGGGCACATATTTGTAATAAATTATTATAACCATCAGTTCAACTAGATCTAAAATTTTAGGCACTGCTTAGTAAAACTCGTGTTAGACCTGTGTTCACTTTTGTTTTTGTAATAAGACGGGAAATGTTTAATGTGAACGAGAAATTATTTTAAAATACATCAACTACGAACTGTGATACTTATTTTTATCATATAAAAACATATGAATGAAGACGCAGCGATTTTTTAAATCTTAATTTATGCATATATAAAGAACAATCGATCAGTCAGGCGCCTAAAGAAACGATTTGATCGATCGCATGTCGCCTGACTCTCGGTTTGACAGGCATCTGTAATTAATCGAATCTCACCGCTGATAGAATACATATATAAGTGTGTTGATTCGTGTTAAAGAAATTTTCTTTCATTATTAAAGAACTTATTTCCAACTAGCTGTGCTTCGTCCGCGTGGAACTTAGTGGAAAAAACAGTCTTTGATTTACTGTGTCTTAAACATTATTTATACATTATATAATATCCTGTTTTTGTAACGGTTGAATTGTATTTACTTACCTAAGATCGTACTTACCTCGAGCCGTCGTTCAACTTATCTGCCGTCATTCAAATTGCAATAACTTTTGATAGTGGACCGTTTTTAATGAAACAAAGACTAAATGTTACCCAGGGATATATGCTTTATAATTTTCTTATGACGTTTTATCGTGAACGTAGGTAGTACTTTAACAGTGATGCGTTTTCAAACAAACATACAGACAGATAGATGGACAGGCAGACAGACATTTCTAAAAATAATTGAAATGTATTTTATTGTTTACTCCTAGACACCTGCTACAATTCTTTTCACAAAAATCAAAATAGTACAGACACGTTAGATTTACATTCTTATTATATGTATATATATATAGATATATATATATATATATATACTAGCGGACCTGGCGGACGTTGTCCTGCCTTGATAATAAAAAATATAAATCCCAAAAGTCAACCGCAGCGCCACCTACCGGGTCCAATTGTGAATCTAAACCATTCTCGGATCCACTGGAACACGCACAAAAAATTTCATCAAAATCGGTCCAGTCGTTTAGGAGGAGTTCAGTCACATACACACGCACACAAGAAATATATATATTAAGATATATATATAGATATATAGGTACACATTCCGAAACTCAAACTAAATATCGTGACCATATTGAAATAAATAATTGCAGTATAAATTCAGAGTCAATATTGAATTTAGGTTTATGTATCGGTTCTGCATTTTCTGATTAATTGCTTTCTCCTTTAATATACAATGACTGAGCGTGGTTCAACACAACGTCGGTCGACGTAAATTCGTATCCTGCAATGAACTGGAGTTTCCGTTGAAGGAAATGTCATTATGAAATTATATCATTGTGTTAATACTTCTTTAATACACATTTTGCTAGTTACCATCTTCAAATGTAAAAACTATCGCTTTGAACTTATAAGTAGGTCTATTCTAATAGCTGCATTTAAGAGCTAGGTCGTGTTACAATATTAGACCATAACGTGATATCACATCATGTGAAATTGTGGCCAAACTAGTTGTGCCCTAACATACTAGCTTCTGCTCGCGAATTAGTCCACACGGGATAGTTACTTTTAGCTAACGGTACTACGCAACAGAAGCTCTAAAAAGGGAAAAAAACGATTTTAAAACATTCTTCATTGGTGCTCCCGCTCCTGATGGTCTTAGTGTAATGATATAGCCTTTCTCGATAAACGACCTATCTAAAACTGAAAGAATTTTTGAAATCGGACCAGTATTTCCTGAGATAAGCGCGTTCAACCAAACAAACCCTCCGGCTCTATAACATTAATACAAATTTGAAATATAATGATAATAATGATAGTAATTTGTTGTTGCATTTAGAAGACCTAAAATTTGATGCTAGTCTAGTTGACAACTATCGAAAATCTATCTTTCTACTTCAAGTTCCCTTTCTAAGCTTAGATTAACATCTTCATAAAGAATCTGCAAATTGCAATATGTAAAAAAAAATCATAAAGCAATTCTTAATCAAAACATTGCAACATATTTCAAGAATTAGAAAACACAAAATCACATTTACTCATATCCGTTGCATTACTAGGTTAAGTTGTCGCCTTTCTAAAATTTTTGCCACTTCAAACACCTGTGTATGCAACCTACATACTCGACAATAACATAACTAACAACAATATAATTCCACATTAAATCGAAACGTTTTAACAGATGTAATACGTAAATCAATTTTTCGCAACAATGCTCCTCGGTTTGAAATCGGAAGTTATATATCACATTATTAACAAATCGAATATCAACTCTAAATGATAAGGAATAAGAGACGGTATTGAGAGAAGATGTGGATGAAGATTGGACCTTCGTAGATGCAAAGATTTGTAACAATGCGCACTTGCGTCCACTCGCGAAGCTCGAATGCTTGCGCCAGATCAAAAGTGAAGTGCTAGTAAGAAAACCATTGGATGTATTTACAGATACAATAAAATTTATTCGTAATTGCTCTAAAGTTATAGAGGGTCATTTCATAAAGCATTAGATAGATTTATTTCATTAATAAATTCTACACTACCCTATTATATATCGTCATCTCGGATTAAAATTTAGCATGATTCACCTATTGTTACGTATTGATTCATAGTCTATTTACTCAACAGGCAAGACAGTAACTTATTAAATCAAATCATTTAAAATTTTTGCAAATATGAACGACCTCCAGATCTTTCCTCAATTTTTATTTCAATGTAAGCCTAGATTATTTTGCTTTAAAATTATTCTATGTACTTGAAATATTAATAGATATAACAATAGAAAAGGCTTTGTTTATTTGTGTGCTTCTTTACAATGTATCATATCCACATATGACAAGAATTATACCAACTTAATGGTTGTTAAAGACCATTTTATTTTGAAAATACATTTCATTGCGATTTTTTAATACTATATAGTTTTGACCGTTTGACCACAATATCCATCTGATGTCAAATAAGGACGACGTTCAAGATTATAGAGTACCAATGCTGCGAGCAGTCTTTAAGTGTAAGCTTTCATAATTCTTCGTTCAAGATGGTAAATACTCTAAACGTAGAGGAACTGGCTCTCAAATGCAGCCGTCAGAATACACCTATAGTTTGTATGCTTGGCGACAATTTTTCAACTTGAGATTGGTAGTTAGCCAAGCGGCGCAAAAGGCCCTATCACCATGCCTTGGTGTCATCACGATGTGGTCCTTCACTGGAAGCTTTGAATCTTTCACAAGGATTCGAACATCAGTCGAAGCGGTGTGTGAACACGCTTACTACTGATCTATAAACTCTTGAAAGTTCAAGTTGGGAAATTCAAAATAGAGAAGATCTATAATAAAGATCTCAGTACAAAAATGTTCAATTTCTCAATTTTGTTCGAGGATTTGCTAGTTTTTTTTTATATCATAGGAGGCAAACGAACAGGTGGGTCACCTGATGTTAAGTGATCACCACCGTCCATAGACTCTTACAACACCAGAAGAGTCGTAAGTGCGTTGCCAGCCTGAGTTTGGGAGAAGGAGTGGGGATGGCGAGGGGGGAGGGGAGTTGGGTATCCGGCGCTCTCACTGACCGAACGAAACGCAATAATGCAAGTACTGTTACTTCACGTTTGTTTTCTGTGAGAGGGTGGTACTACCCCGAGCGAGCCGACCCATTAATGCTGAAACCAGTAGTAGCTTCAGCGTGGCTCTACCACCTAGAAAAATAGTATTAGTATATTTCCAGGAACAGTATTTTTTTTTAAATAAAAAGTACCCTATATCTTATATTAAACCCCTGTTGATGTGAAACTGGGACAAACAAACTCACATACATATTTATAAACTTAATTAGGATGACATGACATTCTCTAGATGTTAAAATCGACATTGAAGTGATGAAATCTTATAAAAAATTTATAACTACAAATAACACATCAGTCCTTGCAAAAACCTTAGGTATACCTACAATTTGAATGTTCTATATCAATTGAAAGACCTGAATATCGAACACATACATACATGGAAACAATTAAATAAGGATTATGCAAATCACCCAGTTTGATTCTATTAAACTGTCAATTTGAAATGCGTCTACGTTCGCCACACATTACGACGGCCTTGGCATAAAACTATTCATACAATGATTTATTCGTTTATCATCTAGTTTACTATCATTACAATCGTTCTCCATTCACTTTATTATACCTTTGTATTATTTATTATCGTATGCAACGGCTATTGGGAATACTGCTTATTTTCTATACTACTGTATGTCTAGACCGCATTTTTGTACGTCAATTTTGTTATGAATTTACTCTTGTGTTACTTGTTACCAAGTTTTATGGGATAATTCTTAGAGAGCCACGTCATATGTGTGAAAACCCAATATCAATTTAAAAATCATTTTTGAAATGTCCAAACGTGTTATAAATGTGAGTGTCAGTTTCTTTATTCGTTACACTTTCACTTCTTAAGTCCTCGTGACATTTTTCAAAAACATATTCAAGAATACAAAATAGGACATAAAAGTTTATCCAGAAGAAAGTCTTTTCCCGAGGGATAGGTCAAATCCGTATTAACGCGGACGAAGCCGCAAGCAGCCAGTAGTTAATTATAACAATGTTCATAAGATTTATTGGCATATAATCCACTTACTATGAATTAGACACTGCAGCCTATTGGACAAATCTTAATAGGACCGTAGTTTTGAAATTAGTCTTAACAGATTGCTATTTCTAATGAATACATTGAAAAGTCTTGTCTGTCAGTTTTTGCCGTCAATCAAACCCTTCTACATATAATATCACGATCACTGCAGCCTTTTATCAGAAATAGTAGTACTGACATTGTTCTCATAGTTCAACCACTCCACTTCTACCGCTCTTGTAGTCCAATCTATTTAATTTTTTTATAAAATGTTGTGAATTATTACCACAATCTGAGAGAATCATCAAATGTTCATATGTTGTATAACGCTACTCCGTAGATTTCTCTGTCACGTCGGAGTGATAAAAACGTTGACAAAGGATATTGTATGGAGAGAGGTTCTCTATTGTTGTTTGTTTTTAGCCAACCACAACGCAACCCGGTGACAAGTTGTTGACTCGAGATATCGCATCGCTTCTCATGTAGCTCTACGTCAATTCATGGAAACAAAAACTTCGGTACAAACATACGGGTATGATTTAAATTTACAATACATTTACCCGTTTAAATTTTAAATTTGGTTAGTAAGATTGACTTTAAAATGGCGATAAAATAATATGTGCTTTCTATCTTAATTTTGTCTCATCATTAAAAAAAGTGTGGAGTAGATTTTTGCAAGAACTTCTTTCTTTTTTTTTATGATAGCAACCAGTTCCCATTATATCCATCGATTAACTTTACTTATTATACATTTTTTTTGTTTTAAATTTACACAATTTTGTGACATCTCATCATTTATATGTCATATTGTTATGTGTACATCATTAGTGATGTACACAATAACCATTCTATATTACGCAAGGTGCCATTAATATTACACAATATACTATCAAATAACCCTGTGAATAAATAAGTTTATTAATGAGACATAAAAGTTAACTACTTTAAACTGAGACCTCGACTAAAACTCCAAAGACATTGTACGTATAAATCAGATTTCGATTTGTTATTGAATTTGACATATAAAAATGATATATAATACAACCATGACAAATCTACACGTCCAAAATTTTCCATGTAATAACGCAATATGTTTTAGTATTTAGGCGTAAGTACATTCTATACATTATATCGCCTAGTAATCAAAAATGTTCCTGCAATGAAATTATAAAATCATACTATTTGTCACTTTCTATACAATGACTTCAACTTTAGTATAACTATAAATTTAACATAACAACTACATTACATTATCTTTGAAATGTATCAACATTCGTGTGCTCAAACTTGAACAAATTAAATGCAATTCAATTTCTTGATAACGTCTAAACCGACTTCCAGTCTAAGCAAATCATGTCCAAATAAACATGACCGTAGACCAGCAAGCTTATGGACACTACTAGCATCAGGCAGCCGAGACGTTGTACCTACACGGAATATAACTTAGATGCAATGACTGGTTACATTTAGTATAGAATCGCCTATGCTTATTATCGTAATTCCTATACAGATTTACGCTTATATTTCTAACATTTACTATTCAGTTTTATTTTACAAAATCTTTTAAATGTTTTCTTTTCATAATTAAAGTTGTGTCATACAGATAATTTATTGTCGCCAAATAAAGAATTGTTTTGAAAATTAAGTTCTATGTTTATCTCTCTATTAGTTACTTCTTTACTTTATGATGTTGTATCTATCGAAGTAGTTTATGTTTTATGCTTACTAATTTTCATACTATAATTATCATACAATGCCAAGGGCGGTTGTTAGTATATCATAATTTGGCTTCTTTTTCTCACAATTTTCATGTTCATTTTTTTTCGAATATATCAGATATCACTATATATTGAAACTATTATTTGTTGTTTGTTGAAACTATATTCAAATAAATAAATGAATTGACATGGATGATTTTGATTTTTTTTTTTGCAATAACCAATAGAAAATTTTTAAATACTCAACTACTCAAGTAAATCATTCTTGGCTATAATTGCACTGTTTTAGATATTTTTTAAAATTTACCTGACATTATATTGTTTTTTAGTTTTCTTACATAAAAATCCTTTATTTTCAGCTGCTCAGTATCTCTCAATATATCTTTATATTCACGGCAACATCTAACTAATAGGTCTGTTAGTGAGCTAAAAAGAAACTGTAAAATACTCCTCTCTAATAAGTCCATGGCAAACAATAAAATAAAATATCGGTAGAGCTACTTACAACTCTGACATCGCTGAAGAGAACAATAGCAACTTTAGTGTACAACGACTCGAGATTGCATTTGAAATATTCACAATCTCATTCCGCGCCCGCCTGTCTGCCAATAACTCTGACGTCATCAACCTCACCTTACAACTCTCCAACCGAAATCACTTTTACCACATTTATACAATGTAAAACACCGGTAAAGTTAAACCTGTACAAAAGTGAAACAACTTTGTCAAATTTTAACTCCTAAATTTGTTGACCTCCTTATAGGTCAACATTTATCTTATGGTATTCAGATTTTTTACTTTTAAAGCACGCATTTGAAATAGAGAGAATTTTTAATCATGCTATAAAAGACTTCAGACCTTAAGCCAATTTCTTACTGAATATGACTGAAGAAACTAACGCTAAAACAATAATATCTTAGTAATATAAATTCAAATATGTTGCAAAATAGGTTAAGTTTGCTAACAAAAAAATTGATACCAATCTATGATAGCTCAGTTGTACAATATTCGGACACGACATTGATTGACGTAAATTCTAACCCCAGAATGAACCTGTGCTTGCGGTGAAGGATAGCATCGTGATGAAGCCATAACACGGTGGCAAAACTTATCCTAATACCGCAAATGTCATTCATCACATAAATTAAACGTTTAATTTTTGTAGGCCAAACACATGGTAAGATTAAAAAATATATTCCTTGGTGAGAGAGCATCAAACAGGCCAACACTGTATGAACAGCACTTCAACGGTTAACTTATCAAATCGTGGAAAAATGATAAAACAAATTTATAACCACCTTTATCAAAGACAAAGTTAATGATGCCTCTTTAAAATTATAGGAAACAATAAAAACCATTATCCACTATTTAAAATAGCTATTAAACTTGCAGTTTTATCAAGCCACTTAAGGTAATCATTTTAAACCTTACTATTAACTGCATGTTTATAATCTTATTAACCCTTTACTACCTAATTATACTAGTGGTTGTACAACTAAGCTATTTATACTCGCATTTCTATAAAGAATAACTTAGGAGATGAAATAGAAGTGACAATTGATATTTCCGCAACGTCAAAATTTAAAACGATGACTCAAGCTATTGTATTGCTTCGATGGATGCTTAGCGATGTATTTCGAATTTCAATACGACTCATGCCGATGCTAATAATATTTTCTTACCAATCTGCAAAGGTAGTGCCAATTAGATAGTTCCTGCTTCCCCGGCCAAAAGGTGTAAGAAGGTACCAAGGGGTTTAGGTCCGTGAGAATCGGACATAACCCATCATCAGCTGCCCGGAGGGATGGATATCCGTTGGGATTTCCCCATATAAAAAACCTCTAGATACATAGCTCCGTGTTTCATTACTAGCGACTTTAAACCTATAGGAGAAATTAATCCACCATTGCTTAACTGAGTTATCGAAAACTTTACCGTGCATATCAAGAAAATATCGGATTTACGAATGACAAAAATATCCTTATCTATGCTGTACCAGACAATCTTCACGAGTTCCTGATTTAAAATAAATAGGTAACTCTGAATATAATAAAATATATTATATAATTAGTCTGTATTTTACATTCACACGATTACGAAGGAAAATATAAACGATCGTTTTATATTATTCGTATATTTAAATCAAACAATAAAATATGATACACACTAAATTTCCAATTGACAATAGTTTAATAAAGTTTACACTTCATTTACATATTATAGTATTGCGACCTGTATTTGAACATCTATCCAATCTGGTTGTATTACGGTCTACATTCGAATAAAAGAAACGATATAACTGGAGAATAACTCACACGGTTCTTGTAGGTCATGAGATAAACATGAAATTACTAATTTAAAGAGTTGTAGAATAGATAGCGATATTAAAAATGATGTGAAAGTCAATTAGAGATTTGAAGGCTCGTCAATTTGTATTTGTTATCAAAATAAATCATAATCTTTATAACTAATACATATTTTGTAGGACATATTTTCCGTATTTTTTATGAGATTTTTGTTACGCTAGAAGTTGAAGATGAGGTTATAGATAAAGAATTCTTTTGATATCATTGATTACGTAGGGTAATTGCATTTGTTTTTCAATTATTTTTGGTTTCGCACAAAGATTCAAAGTCACTTCTCTTTCCCTTGACGCGTTGCATGAACATTATGTAAAAAGTCACCAAGATTTGTCAGTTATGATATAGATGCAATTTAGAAAGTCGTGGTAATTTCAAAGTCCGTTAAATGACTTGATGTTAATGATCACATGTTTGACAAAATCATCGAACGATTTCATAGCAGACTTCTTCTTCATAAAGCCCAAAAGATAAACCATGAACCATATAATGACAATATTTCCGGGTGCTAGGAGATGTCAGAATTATCTAGCTGGACAGAATCATCAGACACTATGTGTAATACCGCTCATAGTGGGTATTCTAGCCGTAAGGCCTACCGGGATCAGCTGGTATATATTCAGAAAGGTGTAATAGAGTGTCTGTATCGGACTAAATCGCTACCACACATTCATCTAATATATCCAATTGCCGAGAGGCTTCATGTGAGCGAAACAGCGACGACTGCCAATAGATCATGGGTATGTTAGTATTCCGTTTGTTCTGATTGAACTGCAATTATACCTACCAGTACTTTATTACAATCCTCTGTTTTGTCCGCTGTTTATTTATTGTTAACAAAGAAAATTTTCCACAATGTTGGTTTTTCCATATCATCGATAAGTCAAAGCTTTTAGTTAAGAATCTTTTCGTGATATTTCAAGTTTTTTACATTTACTAATCTAATATAAACTTTAAAAAAATAACTATGGTCGAATTTCGACCACGAGACATTCAACAGTAATTACTTAATAAGGTAATAAAAAAAAATTGTTTTCTAAGACAATCTGAATGCCATCATTTACGATTTATAATCAAAATTTAGAAAGTAACTATGGTCTTAAGTCTTATAACTCGATATTCTAATGATTCTATAAAATTATTTCGTTTTTTTTCCGTTATTATCTATTTCTAATGTTATAATAATTTCAATAAATTACTCCAATCAACTAAATAATTTGGGTATGTTTGATTCGTTAATTATAATTTAATCGAATACATTATTTCCTATTTCTCATAATAACAAACAACGTAACGACGCATTATAAACGGTCAATAGTTTTACAATCCATTATGATCTTTTTAAAACTAATATTGATGCAGCATAAACATATTTACATATTTAAAACTACACACCACCCGTTGACAACACACATTCAGTGAGAAAGGCGACAAATTACACTATATTATCCTCCGTGATTGACTTTCGAATTGCCATTTTGACTTGATCTCTCACAACGTTGTCATCGCATATAGTTTCTATATAATCAGAGGTCAACGTCGGTTGGATTTAAAGTGGACAGTAAAACAAATGAATAATAAGCCAAACCGATAGGGGGCCTTTAATTAAATAATTCTGTTGCTATACGTATGAACTTAGTTATGCTTAATATATGAATCGCTTTAACTAATGATGATTATCGTTTGAGGTGCGGTGGCCCATGACATTTGAAATCTGATATAGGATTAAATACATATTTTACTGTTTTTTTTAATATTTAGTCTGGCGGGTGGGGGAAGGGGGGGGGGGGGGGTTGTGTTTTTTGGGTGTGGACTTGCGGTGCTGCCGCCGTCGGCGTTGTCCTGATGCCGTGGTCTGGCCATAAAAATATTGGTGAATTTAAAAAAAAGGGGTGTTGGTGCATTGTATTGGTCGAATGGTTTTGGAATATGGTTTGCGTGGGCGCGGAAGCGGGCGCGCGGGTTCTCCACCCCCCTGTTTTGGTTTGGTTGTTTGGGAATTGATGAAAATGCCGCGGGGAGCTGGGAATGACGATTAGGGTGTGGAAGTGGTAATGGTGTTGAGCGTGCGGCGAAAATTGGCAGCGAAATGGAGGTAAAAGTGATAATGGGTGCCCCGACAATGTCGCAGCGCGAATTCCGTGAGCGGCCTGCACTGCTAACAGACACACAAATGAAGGAATTTTGAACGCATTGTTCCTGCGATGAAAAATGGTTCTGTTTGTACCGGGTGCAAGTTGGTTGGATCTGGTTAGCCCTAACAATTCTAAGAAATTATAGAAGTGATGGTCACTGTTTGGTGGTTGTGCGGTGTGTTCAGCTTTCGGGGTGGATCTGCAGATGTGTCTGTGAAGAATGAAAAATGATGGAAAGTTGTGCTTCCGCTGTTCCTGCAGCACGCGCGCCATATGGGCGTGCAGAATGGGGTTGGAAGTCTCCGTATCCCCCTGCTTATTGGTCCTGGCGGGAAAAAAATTTCCGGGCGTCAAATGCCGTGGCCCCCGGCTGCTTAAGAAGGGATAATAAATGATGTTGAGTGAAGTGATGGGTTCGATTAATAAATAAAAAAAAAAAAAGAAAAAGAAGGGTAGCAAAAAAATTAAGAATGCGAAAGGTATTAGATATATTGAACTGAGTATTAAAAACATTGAATATATTTGCAATCTTAGTACTTACAATAGTATTTTTTATAAGCTGTTGTTTCCGTGCCAAACACATCTATTTTCACACAATCTATCTCTATAATTTTTGATCTTCTTCTATCCCTATCTCCATTGACTTTGTAAAGTATAAAATCAATATATTTATTAATATAACATCCCTTTCTCTATTCTAGTGTTTCTCAAATATTCTTCCGTTTTTTATCCTACTGGATTTAAAAGAAATTAAAAACTATTCCATAATCTTAAAACTATTATCTGTTTCTATTTTCATTTTAAGAAAACTGGGCTGTCATTTTACTCAATTTTGAGTTCATTAAATATAGTTAAATTTCAGCTCGTTCTTATCAGATAAGAATACATCAAATATCAGCCTGTAAAAGTCCCAAAAGAGGTATAAATCTTTTCTAGAAAGAAGGTATGGGCATAATTAGCCGTTTCGAAAGATTACAATAAAACCTTTAGAACTGCGTAAGACTTAATTGTGACAATATCAGATTGAAAATTAATTATTTGCTCTTCTATTAGATCCCTAAACCCTTCGATTCAGAAAATAATGGAATCCCAAAATAACCGGAAAGAGCCCGACGCCCAAACGGAAGGGCGTGCAGACAGGAAATAGATTTTTGAAAGTTCCTAACGATGGAAAAATGGCCTTCTGTAATTTTGTTTGTGTCGTCTATTATAATTGTTAGACGATTTTTTAAATTACTTTTGAATAACAAACCCACTTTAAGCAACATTTGTAAAATTTACCGATTCATTAGTATTTATAACTATGTCTAAATTTAAAAATTGTAAATAAACTATTGTAACAGTGGTTATATTAAGAAACAAAATTGATTAAATAGTGATTAACTTAATTACTACAATGATTTAATATTTTGCAAGAATAACTAAATCAAAAACAGAGAATATTTCTCATCTGACTGGTTGATTTATGAGAGTAGGGTCTATAGTTGTTAGCTTTTCTTGGGCTCTTTCTACTACAGTTTTTATATAGAACTTCTCTTCGACATCATTGAGACACTACTCTTTATTAATTATATACATTATTTCATATGTTCAGAGGTTAGCTTTTACCTGAATATTATATTATAAGCGGTTAAAAATGCTAACACTGTAAGCCCTAGCCCTAAAATACAACTATCGGGACACTCATATACATGCTTGGTTATATATATATATATATATATATATATATATATATATATATATATATATATATATATATATATATATATATATATATATAATAGGGGAGGGGGGGGGTTTTTTTTCCTTTAAAAAAAAAAAAAAAAAAAAAAAATGACCACAGCGCCCCACATCGGGTGAAAATTTGAATATAAACCCCTTTCTGATACCCACTAACACACAAAAAAAAATTTAAAAAAAACTCTATGTTTTTGAGGAGGAAATTAAATACACACACACACACAAAAAAAAAATATATATATATATATATATATATACATCGATCGATATAGATTCTAATCCTTACGAATAAGCCGAAGCTTTCTGTAAAGAAGGTATTTTGATGAAACTATTATGTTAGGTACTATATATAATAAATAAATAAATATAGGTACTGAATTTGCATCCATGTGATGTCACACAATACCAGTATGGATTTGTGTTTATAATAGCAAATGATATTTTTGATTGCATCCAAGAATATATAGATGTCAAGTGTTACTCCTATGTATAATTATCACAATTTAGCCGGACATAATACCATGTCCTACCAACTGATTAATTAAAATATGCCGCTATTGTATTAACTATATTCGAAATTACATGACATTTTAATAAAAACATTTTCTCGTTACATGACCAAAATAACTTTGAAGTAAGAAAACAATTAATTGCTTAATTCAGTGTTAAAGTGTGAATACCTTTTACAATCACACATGAGTGTAAGTATTTAGGTCAATACATGTTATAAAATTTTATTACTCGTAAACAATGATGTTTTTTTAAAACTTATGCGGTAATAAACATACATTTTTTTCACAGACAGAAACTGCGGCGGTGGAGTAACCTTTGAATTTAATAACTCTTGTATCCACTATAATGTTTTCACGTGATTTATTTGTACAGTGAAATAGAGGAATATTATACAAAATCCTTTAGCTCTTGGTGTGATACTGATAAATAGCGACCCTATTATACCCATTGCAAATACATACTAAGCCAATTAG
Source organism: Antheraea yamamai (assembly GCA_036509395.1). Classification (NCBI taxonomy): domain Eukaryota; kingdom Metazoa; phylum Arthropoda; class Insecta; order Lepidoptera; family Saturniidae; genus Antheraea; species Antheraea yamamai. The sequence continues at coordinate 4,412,541 of AP028437.1, read as the reverse complement.
TATCGATTATTGTACATTTTACTTAAGAACTAACAAGAGTACATATTTTATATATATCTATCTACATATTTAGAAAATATTCTCAATGATTGGTAGCTGACAAGCGTTGTGTGAATCTACTGTAGTGTGTAGCCAGTCCCCTATTAGTTAGGAACCCGGCAGTCACCGTTCATACCAGGCAGACCATTGGGGCGGCTATCCAAGGTTGAGTAGCGAATACGATCCCTTGCCTTCCCAACAAAAACAGTCTTCGGTACACCGTGGGGTTTTAGTCCGTGAGAGTCGGACATAGCCCACTCTCAACCTTGGGAGAGTGGCTATCCATAAGGGATTTCCCCATGTTAATAAAAAAGGAGTATTTCCACGTAAACTTGAAAAAAGCTCAAGTTCAGTTTCATCATGACGTTATCTTTCACCGAAAGCTCCGATTCAATTACAAGGATTCGAACCTGCGTCCATCGACGCGGTAATCGACACGCTATCAAATAAGCCATCATCGCTTTTTTTTATTAAAACGATATTGAATTTTACTCCATATTTTCTTAATTGTTTTTTATTGATTACTAACGGGCACGGCGGACGCTATCCGGCTCTGATAAATAAATAAAAACCTTAACGAACTATATACCTAAACCTTTCTTATAAATCACTTTATCTACTGGTGTAAAACTGCATGAAAATCCGTTTAGTAGTTTTTGAGTTTATCGCGAACAGACAGACAGACGTGGTTTAATGACTTTGCTTAATAACATGTACTCATAAATTCTAATATAAACTTAAATATTTCACATATGTTTGGCGTTTCGTGACAGTAAATTATGTAATTCTGATTGCTTTTTTTGTTTCCTTCATTTGAGTAGAGTACCAGAACATTGAAATACTTTCGTTTTCTACGCACTTAAATTAAACATCGTCAACTATTTAAAGCATTCATTTAATGAATCTGCTTACATACTGGCCATTTAATTACGGCAACTGAGAAATATCTTTATGTGAATAGTCAAAGGCCTTAAAACAATACAATCCACCCCACAGAAATGCTAAGGTGCATACACTCCCAATTGTCCCTTAATGACTGAGGCCATAAGTGTTAATCGTTGGAATTATTAACGGTACAAGCGATAAGCGAAAAGCGGTTTAATAAAAAGTATTATTTTTACAACAAAAGAAAATTGACGTTATGGGATGAATGAAGCACCTTTTATACACGAACTGTGGGCTTAAGTCTTTTTTTTTATTCAGAAATATTGAAGTAATCTTTGTACTCGAATATCGAAGGACAGATAAATTAAATGATTTATTATTTTTAAGTATACCTATAACTAGCGAATACGGCGAACGTTGTCCTGCCCTGATAATAAAAAAAAAAACTAGAATCAGACCACAGAACCACTAACCGAGTCCAACTGTGAATCTAAACCATTCTTGAATCCACCTCAACGCACCCAAAAAAGCTATCAACATTTGTCCATCCGTCTAGGAGGAGTTCAGTCACACACACGTACAGAAGACATATGTAAATACATACATAATTTATTTTCCATTTTTTTTTGTCAAAGGAAACTTATTGAATTAGTTCAGTAATCGGATGCCATTGCGACAGTTAGCACTTCGTTTAAATATATTTTTCTAGCTTCTGCCCGCAACTTCATTTGCGTGGAATAGTTAGTTTGGGCTTTTTTTTATTAACTTGGGGAAATCCATTATGGATACGCCACCCTCCTGGGGGAGAGAATGGGTTATGTCCGACTCGTACGGACTAAAACCCCACGGTATACCAACAGAGCAACGCTAACACGCAACAAAAACTCTCAAAAGAAAAAAAAATGATTTTGAGCCATTCTTCATTGGTGCTCCGCTCCTATTTATCTTACCGTGATTATATATAGCCTATAGCCTTCCTCCATAAATGAGATATCTCACATTGACAGATTATTTTAAATCGGACCAGTAGTTCCTGAAATTAGCGCGTTCAACCAAACAAACAACTTTATAATATTAAAACCATGTTTATAATATTAATATATATAGATAGTAATAGATCCATAGCACATCTGACACAAAAATGATTGGGTCAACGATCCGTGTATTAACTATACTGGATACCAAAAATCGCCGAACGCTTATACCCGAGACCGTACATTTCATCGGTAAAATAAATCTTAGTACGATAATGCCAGACTAACGAGTGACGATACAATGCCGCGACAATCGGCGGCGGGCCCTTTCATCGTGGCACTTTGTCTCTTACAGTGACATCGACGTGGATTGGCGTAATGCATTTATTGTCGTAGAATTATTACAAATCGAATTACCATTATTTAGAGAAATATTTCTTTTCAATCGACAATAGTTCTTATGTAGTCAACTTTTTATTTGAAAATAATCACTCTCCGTCTATCTCTTTCACTCAATTAAACAAATTATTTTTCTCTTCGAGAGTGCTGGATTTTACGTTATTAAAATACACATATCTAGAGTCATTCAAATTTTTTAATCGTTATATATAGCGATATAGCACACTAAATATTTTATTTTCTAATATTGCACCATAGATGTAGTCTTACAATTTATTATATTGTCTAGATATCCGCTAGTGAAATTTTAGCCGTTCAATTATGTAGAAAGTCTGACCTTTGCCAGATAATTATTTTGAATGAGTTTATTATACTATATCATTAGACGTAAACATATCATACTAATTGCTATCCTAAAACTAAAATAGATAAATATACAGTCATCTATGTCTGTTTTCTAATCAATTTTAACACGAATTTAAAGTCTTTTGATATTAATTTCTTTATATCAAAAAATACCATTTAAAATAAATATTAAATTAAAAAAAATTACTCTTTACTATTAATTTGATAGCCAATGATTGATCTCAAAATTTTAATATGATTAGGTATATGCATTTCGATCAGTTAACTTACTGAAATATGTAGTGTATAAAATCTCTAAGAGCGACTATGAAAAATAAAAATTATGATTATTAAAAAAACATAGCATAATATAGCACCAATGACAATTCAAGTCTTATAGAAGACTTATGAAGTAAATTCTTCATGACGTCGTAAGGAGTTGCGGATTTTTATTCATAAACGATAGAGTGAAACATAAACATAAAATGTTATATTGACAGCGACAGGAATTAACGTAAAAGTATGAAAAACATCCGCACTAAAATATATATTCGAATAGTTATATATTACTTACTCGCATTTTTTTAAGAATGCAGAATTTTCCCAGACGCTTAATATTAAAGATAATTATTAACATAATTTACACATATAAATATAACGTCAGATTTTATACACAAAACTGTATAATTGTAGATGAGTGCATAGCTCATCGGTCAAATCAAATCGCGCGCTCTTTTCTGTAATACATTTCCGTTCCTTTTCCAAAATCACTCCCACAAAAAATATCCAGCAACCGAGAGGACATATGTTACACATCAAAAAAGATATAATATATATACTCAGGCCAATCTCCGAGAGCGTGACCACTCGGTATTGGTTTATCGAATGCCGGGTTAATCTGCGAATTTCTCCGCGGCGGCTACCTTTGTTCTCGGCTTTTTTTTGCAATTCATTTTATAAAATAAACTCTGTTGAACCGATTGCAGTGCTCGCCGGACCGATCAGAATTCTCACGGTAAATCTCAAAGGATAACTTGAGTGATTGCCGGGATAATGTATTTAATTTATTTTGCAAGATCATTTGGAGATAGATTCGTCGGTACTGTTGTTCTCACTGCCCTTTTAAGATGTTACTGCATTTTATTATAGGTTAATGAGAAGATTTTAGGTATTTAGAGATGTTGTATGTTAAAAACTAGCGGGAAATTTTCAATCGCTCAACTCTTAAGATTCTGACATTTTGGAAATCTGCTGTTAAAGACCAGTTTCGATTATGGGCGTAGAATGTGTCAACAAATTTGGCTTAATAACTTGTGTGATTATACCAAACGCAATTCTAGAATTTCAGTTGTCTTATAACAGCTGTAGTAATTTTTTTTTATACTTCACTGTTAGAACAGTTTCATTTAAAATAATTTTCTTTTTCTTTCAGTTGTACGACGCGGAATTGGTGAAAAGCTTCGTTATGAGTTACAAGGTAACTTTTTAATTAATATTTTGGGTATGTTCATATTAATTCACTCTTTGCCCTCTTTATATCTATTTTCTAAGCTTTTGCTTAATTCTTTATCATGAATTATTCTTCTTGACTAATGCAATGTAACTAATTACCACAAAAGGACGGGATTTTAATTATGGTAATGCTAAAATGTTATTCTTAAAGTATGTGAGAACACAGCAAAAGTTAAAAAAAAATTAGTCAGGCATTTTACAGGATTTTTTATCCTCCTCAAAGGCCGCGTACGGATTGTATTGGAAAGGAGCTATTCGAATAGTCCAAACCTAAGCTAAAACATAAAAAACATTTAGCCCGGTATCGGGAGCCGATCTTTTGCTATTTGCTAATTACTACACCACAGGCACCCTTGTGGCTGTCTGTAGACGAGAGTATTAGTATTTTTACTTGTTTTTATTAGAAGTATGTTTATTTGTATAGCGATGATGGCTCAATAGTAGCGTTCGGATTTTGCAAAATCATAATCAAAATTACTTTACTCAGTTTAGGCTCTGAGCAGGCTCTTATGAATGTCAAAGCTACCACCGGTTCGAAAAACAAACCAGTCACCGAGAAGAACCGACAAGAAACTCGATCTGGTTTCTCTTTTCATTATACATAGCATACACAGCTAACTTTTATAGACATATACAGTTACACTCGTTTTTGATGGATACACAGAGAGAGGCGTCACCTCCAGACGTCACCATCGTTCACATTCTATCCACCCTATAATTGCCTTTATGCATTAAAACCTGCTTGAAATGGTGAACCTACTATCTGGCAAATAGGTGCATACTTTGCGTTATATATCAGTACGCTAAAAGTCACATGCCGCAGATATTAAAAGAATATATAAAAATAATAAAATAGGTAGTCATATAGAACGTGAATGCGCTGCCAAGTCGATTTTAAGTGGAACCAATGACACTATGGAAATGAAACCACAGACTATACGTCGCCGCATCGACCTTCGTGAGAAAAAGAAATTTATGCCCGACGGACGCGTCTGTATTTACATAATCGTGTTTTAAGTTCATAAATTTATAAACCGTATGTTAAATTTCGGGTTATCGAACTCGCATTTGGAGCTTTCCTAATCATTTGTGCTCGCTTATCCGCTGTTGATTAGGAAACTTTAATAATTACATTTAACTATCGACCATCCACCTATTTGTCCACGTAAAATCTTTACATATATAATTCTTCTATCCGTGTTTATGTGACTGAACTCCCCCTAAACGTTTGGACAGAATTTGATGTTTTTTTTTTGAGTGTTCAGGTGGATTCGAGAATCATTTGGCTACACTATTGGACGTGGTAGGTGGCGCTACGGTGGATTTTTAGCATTTTTTTTTATGAATAAGGCAGCACAACATCCGCCGGGCTCGCTAGTTATAATATAAAACTTTAATAAAAATAGAGTATAAACTTTTTTTTAACGTGTAGAGAAAATCCATAATGGACTGTCAGGTCCCCGGTGGAGGGCTTGAGTTGGGTCAACCGCCAACTGCGACCTAGGCCGCGGCTGACGGTGCCTTTCGGCGACTTGGACCGACTACAACTCCACGGCAAACCGTACGCCGCACTATGGGGGTGTTGCGGGGGAGCGTGAGCAAGGTCCGCGATACCCCAGGCGATAGGTGCTTTTACGCGGCACCCGGCTGAGGCAGCCCAGTTGCGAGACTACCTCCCAATCCGCCGAACCCGTACAATGGGACGTAGAGGCCTCCACCCCTTCACCCCTGGGTTCAGGTAGTAGAGAGGAGAAGCTTCTCCGCCGCCCCCCATTGATTGTTAACGAGGTTTACTCCTCCTCCGCCTCAGCCACCCTGAGGTTCCCTCGGGCCTACGCTAACCTACCTCTCCCTCCCACCCTCGATTCTAACTTCACCCTACCTATCTCAACCCTACGGCCTCCTATCCTCTAGACTTGCCTACCCACTAAGTAGTTAGGCAAGCTAGAGGTTACCTGTCTAGCACCCCCCATTCCCCCCGCCCTACAAACCCTAATTTGTAATAGATAGCATTAAACTGTGCTCCAAGAAAAAACACTTTACAAATTTTCACAGTAATCGGTTTTGAGACGACATGATTATTTTTTCTATACAAATCTATAAATCAATATCCAATGTTCGCGATTCACTTCGTGTACATTTGCCAATATAAATTAGTAACACTATGCTGACGGTAAAGGAAAACTAACTATCACTATCACACCGTGAGGAACCTGAGAAATGTTTTTGTAGTATCACCGTATGTGGGAAAACATAGAACTGTAGATTTCTCAGAGTTTGAAATCGCCAACAGGCTGTGGGCTGGCGTGGTGATTATGCCCATACCTTCCTTAGAGAAGAGGCCTATGGCTATGGGGAAGAGGCCTATAATCCTGCAGTGGTTCTCTTACCGGCTGATGATGATACAAATCCTTATAAGTTAAATTAATATATTATAATTTATAAGCAATATTGTGCGCATACCACTCAAAACTACTAGATATATGTATTTCGATCAAACCCTTTTTAGATTTACTTCTCAGTCACTTGTCTAAAAAAATATCATAATAGCTTCATTAGTTATTAAACTTTTAATAAAACAATATTTTTTATAAACTTTACGAATTCAGCGATGTTTTTTTCTTACAGTTGAGAAATGGGGCAAACGGTATGGTGTTTATGCTTTTCCACCGTATGTAAATCATATTATTAAGACAATAAACAACACAGACGAAGTTGCAGGTATCAGCTAGTTAAGTGTACCACTAATATCGTATATCTCTCGATTTATTCAACCGATATGCGTGCTATAAAAAGTTATGTGCGCTTCAAAGAGTTCATACAAAATTTTAATTACAATTGACTACATCGACGAGAATGATAAGACCCAAATCCTAGAAAGGGGATTGGCTCTTAAAGCGCAGCTGCCGGAACAACTATGGGTGTTTGGGCGACATTTTTAAAATTTTCAATGTCTGCCCCCTACTTGGATCACCTGCGCCAGAAGGCCTATTACTTTTAATAGAACAATTACAAACGACGATTAAAACGTGGAAATGTTTACATTTCTCTGAGGCCTACAATTCTCGAACATTCGAAGCGATGATTGCTCAGTTGTTTGCGTGTTCGGACACCGTGTCCAGCGATGTAGGTTCAAAACCTTTGCAGATGATCCGAATCTTTCCGTGAAGAAAAATGTGTAATCTAATATAAAATAAAATATTTATTTTTATTTTGCGTTACTACTCACCGGAATTGAAGCTACCCGAGCTGTATCGGTAGCGCTCACCGTTCGGTAAAACTTATAGCGAGCAATGTAATTTTATTTCCACATAATAAATTTAAATGCTGAATGCATGTGAATAAAGAAAAGATCACTATTTAAGGCAGATATAATTTAATTTCCCATTTAACTGAAACATTAGTTAGCAATGAGTAAAATATGAATATTTTATTATTTTATTTGGAAGACTGACAGCTATAATATACAATAATTTAATGATTGGGATAGACACATCAAGCCATTTACTAGTCCTCGCCGATAAATAATTAAATATAATCCACTTGCATTATTGGGTACTAAGTGAATATAATAATAAAAGGGTAAAATATTAATATTAAATATATTATCATAATGTTACTATATAATAATATTGAATTATATCATTATAATATTCAACAATCAATCCTGACAATTATTATTGCCAAAAAAATATTGTAAGAATTAATTTTTTTTTTCGAACTGACTACGCTATTGACCAAGCAAGGTCTTAACAGCTTCACCGGACTACTAAGGCGAGCGCTTAAGGCACTCAGCCGATTTTATTTTGACAACTAGCTCAAGGGTGCGCGGCACACCTCGGCTTTGGCTGTTGCCTGATACATGCAATTCGCGACCTATCTGAGCTAACCTAAGCTAAGCTAACTATTCATACATATATGAGTTGTTGAAACATATATGTGTACCAAGGATACATACCTCAACAACTCTTATATATATTTCGTATCGGATAATATTCTAAACTATTTCAGTTTGATAAGGGAAAAAAATAAAACCCTTCCACTTGCATGTGTGAGCGTGTATGCGTGCACGTGTGTGGAGGTGATATGTGTAAGAACAAATATATTATCTTCTATTATTACATATAATAAGAATGTAAATCAAACGTGTCTGTACTTTTCGATTTTCTTGAAAAAAAATTGTTGCAGGTGTCTAGGAATAAGTAATAGGATACATTTCAATCACTTTTAGAAATGTCTGTCTGTATGTCTATCTCTCTGTCTGCCTGTTTGTATGGACACGCCTCACTGATAAAGTACTGGGTTCACAATAAAACCTCATATAAGAAATTCATAAAGCATATCCTCGGGAGTAACTTAGTCTTTGTTCCATTAAAATCGGTCCACTCTATCAAAAGTTATTGTAATTTTAACGACGGTGCGGCGTAAGTACGAGAGAAAATTAGATAAGCAAATGGAGTAAAGACGTTCAGATGACTTTATTAGTCATTGTTTTGTACATTAGGTTCCATGGGGACGAAGTCGCGGGCACAGCTAGTTTTTTATCAAACTCTCTCAGGGTTAATTACTTATAGTAAAGACTTCGTAATAAAATAATTATATTTAAATTGCATTACCAACTGAGAAACAGGGGGTCCCGTTGAGGTGTTCTTACCGATATAATAATTAGCTTTTGCCCTCGAGTTCACTCGCTTTGCTGTAGATTTGATATATTCCTCAGGAACGGATTTGGATAAAAAGTACCCTATGCTCTTCTTTGTACTCCTGACTATGTTTATGCAAAATTCCATGAGAATCGGTTGAGCAGTTATTGTGGGAAAGCGTAACAAACAAACAAAGTCACTTTCATATTGTATACTAGACATCTTTTAAGAATTTATATTTTGTTTTTTGTTGTTCTCTTTATTATAATTCAAACTCTATTTATAAATTCTAATGAGTTCTGCCTTTCTATAAATCGAAAATATAATTATCTATTATAATACAGTGAATATATTATTTTTTCTTTTAAGTAAATAAATTAATAATGTACCATTTACTAAGTTTTTATTTTAATTTTGATAACCAATCTTCCAGATTATTTCTGCCATTGTCGAGTAGGTAATAATAGCAGTGTCTTGAAATAATTTCAATGTTTTAACAAGACCGTAGTCCCCTTGTTAGAAATTTCCAGGGAGTTACTGTCGGATCTCAAAATTCATGCTCCGTTGTATTATTCATCCACTTCGCTTATGCACAATGACCGAACTACATCACGTACACAGCCACCAATATTACAAAATATAGAATATAATAACACAAGATTATGAATAAAATGTAAAAGCCACTACATCACAGACTAAGATTCCGTCATAAATTCCATTTACTAAATTATTTAATAAATTCTATTTATATAATAACTAGCGGCCCCGGCAGACGTTATCCCGCCCTGATTATGAAAAAATCCTTGACAAATTATATACTAAAACGTTCCTCATTAATCACTGTATCCACCGGCGAAAACCGCATGAAAATCCGTTCGGTAGTTTTTGAGTTTATCGCGAACAGACCGACAGACGCGGTAGGGGACTTTGTTTTATACTATGTAATGACTAGCAGACCCGTGCCCACTTCATTGGGCGGTAAACATTTATAAAAAACTACTTTTTGTCACTTAAATATAAAAGTTAGACATATGCTGTCAGTGACTTTTTTGTAGGCGTTATTAAGCTCTACAACTTTTCTCTGGAACTCAATCATATATCTCTCATCGTTAAGTCAGCATTCGTAAGAAACGTTTTCGTTCTACCGTTTTTTCTCCGATTTACTTTGCAAATCCGACTACCACAAAAAAGTCTTTTCATTTTTCGTATTAATATATAGTCTATGACACTCACAAATAACGTGGCTTTCCACTGGTAAAAGTATTTTCAAAATCGGTTTAGTAGATCCAGATATTACCCCGACATCATCACAAACTTTACCTCTTTATAATATTAGTATAGATTTCTATTTAAATTGGTAATGAACTTGTGGCCGTGCGTATGATACTCTAAATATATCGAGACAAGCTTGTTAGACGCTTTCGAAGTGTGTGGATCAGAAATTGAGACCAGCGCTTCCGGAATGACTCGCAGTTGTTAGAAATTGCTTTTGTTTCTCACATACTAAATTAAGTTCCTGTTGTAATAGCCGCTTTCGCTCTATACCGCCTAACGAATGCGCGATCTAATGTCGGTGATCGAGTATTCAGCTTTTTTATTTTTATCTGCGTTATATAATAGTGATTAAACTTGGTTGAAACTGGTGTAATGCATATTCAGTGTGGACAATTGATTGCGCAAATAAAATTCGTGTGTAATATAAAATTTCAAAAATGGACAATTTATTTTTTAGATTCATTCAGAAATATGAGAAGTTGGGTAGACAAACAAAATTGAAATGAACTATTCGCGATCAGTGACCTCTACCACCATCGCCTTACAGTGACACCAAAAAATTCAGTCGCTAACCTAACAACACATCACAGATCATCTCCACATACATAAATACACACACAAATACGAGTAGGTATACCTATGGTGGAAGGGTTTTATTTATCAGCCATATTCGAACTGAGTTAAATTAGTTTAGTTTATTTATCAGGCACGAAATATATGACTGAGTACGTGAATAGTACACATATGTGCCTCACAAATTCTAATATGTATGAATAGTTAGCTTAGTATAGTTTGGTTAGATTCGCGATGTTACGTAACTGTCTAAACCGAGGAGTGTCGAGCACTCTTGAACTGGTGAATGAATGAATCAATGAATGGGTCGGCTCGCCCGGGGTAGTACCACCCTCTCACAGAAACACCGACGTGAGTAACAGTGACGTGAGTAACAGTGCTTGCGTTGTTGCGTTTCGTTCGTTCAGTGAGAGCGCCGGAGACAGCATCCCTCTCCTTCCCTCCTTCTTCCAAACACAGGCTGGTAACGTACTTGCGACTCTCTTGGTGTCTATGAACAGCGGTGATCACTTACCACCAGGTGACCCGCCCGTTCGTTTGCCTCTTATGATATAAAAAAAAACGGCTTAAGCGCTCGCCTTAGTAGTACGGTGAAGCTGTAAGGGCCTATCAGGCCAATAACGTACCTAGTCAGTTCGAAAAACAGAAAAATGAAGGCCCGGTTCGTAATTACGATTTGTAAGAAGTCATTCTGCAGTAATACAGTCCAAAAGAGGAAAAATGCTTTTTAATTTCATCGTTCCTGAGTTTACAACGAAAATAACAAAAGGCTTGAAATGATATTAACAACACACGTACATATAGAACTACTAGCTGTGCCTGCGACTTCACCTGCGTGGAAGCTTATGCAAAAACAGAGATTAATAAAGTCATTTGAATATATTAAGTCTATTTACTTGTCTACTTTTGTCTGGTACTTTCGCCGCGTCGTCATTAAAACTACAATAACATTTGATAGAGTGGACCGATTTTAATTAAACAAACACTAAATTACTCCCGAGGACATGCTTTACGATTTTCTTGCTGGGGTTTATTGCGAACCCAGTACTTTAGTAGTGATGCGTGTTCATACAAACAGACAGACAGACAGATTGACAGAGAGACATTTCTAAAAATAATTGAAACGTATTTTATCACTTATTCCTAGACACCTGCAACAATTTTTTTCACGAAAATCGAAAAAGTACAGACACGTTACATTTACATTCTTGTTATATGTATAGATATAGATAGAAGAAGATGTATAGATGTTAACAATACAGAATAATTATAAAAAATGCGCGTAAAAAATAGTCACTACGATCCAACAGAAGTTAATGTTCAAGAAAATCATGAAGCATATCTTCGAGAATAACTTAGTCTTTGTTTCATTAAAATCGGTCCACTCTATCATAAGTTATTGTAATTGTAATGAGGACGCGACGTAAGTACGAGAGAAAAGTAGAGAAGTAAACGGATTTAATACATTTTGATGAAAAATAAAAACCACTGTTTTTTACATAATGTTCGACGCGGACAAAATCGCGGGCACAGCTAGTTGTGAATATATATCGAAGTATTACAAAATGATGCCGAAAACTAACGGTTACCAAATCCATAGTGTATTTATTTTATTATTTTAAAAAGTAACCAGAATACTAAATTTCACTTCTACTGCGTGTGAACTCACAGTATATTTTTATATAAAAAAACATTCGATCATGAAACAAAAACATGTTGCGAGGTGAGAATTATGAAACCTCACACCTGAATCGATTGCCAATCTAGAGTAAGCAACGTCCCCGTACGTCGATAAACCGTGGATCAGAACATACTGTGACTTGAATGATGTCTACTGCCTGCATCATAGAGTAAAGAAGTTCTTAGTTCTCTTTTTTATTTTTCCGTAGATATCAGTGATTATTAAAGGATGCGTGAATTATATATAGTACACACTTCATAAATAAACAAATTTTTCAACACACTTGCTCATAAAGTGGCTCTAATATCACCGCAATTAGGCACATAATGACACCTATAATCAAACTGTGACTTTTTCATTGCTATTATTCACAAGTGAGTTATAGAGTTTCTTTTTTTATTTTATTGGTCGAGTTGCTTTGTTCTTTAAAAAGTTTCGATACAAAAAAGATAATGATAAATAGAACAAATAAATGAATGTACCTATTGCTTGCTCATTTCATACAACTTCGTATTTAAATAAATAATTTCAACTTGTACGTGTTTAATAAATAAAACTTTCACTCAAATATAACTTTTGTATTCTCTGTAATAAAGAAAACTTTAAATTCCCCATTTTATACGTGGGCGTCTCAAATAACAATAGAACATGAAAGTATTTCAATAAATAATCTATCTGATAAACCCGCCATGCCATCAAAAACAGTTAATTATAATTTTACTAACTGCACATTTACTAATTGTTTCTCTAAATAAACTTTTTATGCACTAAATAAAATGATTTTTTATTATTATTTTCTTCACAAGTGTGTTGAAAAACGTCGTATGATACACGTGTGTATTGGTGATTACTGTCCTCGGCTCTCTTAAGACCCTCACCTAACGGCTCGGGTCTCAATGGCGCCTCAGCGGTAATCACCAACATTACACACTTGTACCATAATGTACTATAACGCCATAGTTTTAGACGGCTCTGAATATAGTTACACGGGATACACATTTAGGTACACATACATATAATATGTATAACATTTTAACAACTTAAGAATTAACAAATGCTAATTTTAGACTCTTTTTATAATACTAGCTTCTGCCCGCGACTTCGTCCGCATGGAATAGCTACTTTGGGCTAACAGTAATACGCAGCGGAAGAGCTCAAAAGGAAAAACACCCGATTTTGAAACATTATTCATTGGTGCTCCGGTCTTATTAGTCTTAGCATGATTATATATAGCTTATAATCTTCCTCGATAAATGAGCTATCTAAAAATAAAAGAATTTTTCAAAACAGTAATTCCTGAGGTAAGTGCGTTCAACCAAAGAAACAAACACTCCAGTTTTATAATATTCGTATAGTTTGACTTGCAAAATTAATAATTACATATCTTGTTATGTGGCCGGCTGTTACCAAATTGATACCTCGTCATTGCCTTAATTGTAGACTTCCAGTAAAAGGACAAAGAAAGAAACCGTCTTTAAGAGAACGAAGTCAAAAACACTATCATTACATATTATAAAAGTCATCTGCCACGTCTGTCTATCTGTTGTCATCTGCCACGTCTGTCTATCTGTTCGCAATTAACTCAAAAACTACTGAACAGATTTTCATCCGGTTGTTACCAGTAGATGAAGTTATTCATGAGGAAGGTGTAGGTATATAATTCGCCAAAGTTTTATTTATTATCAGGGCGGGACAACGTCCGCCGGGCTCGCCAGTCTAGTATAATATAAGATATTCATGAACATTGTCAGCCTATGCATCAATTAGCATGTCACAGTGCGTTCTTTTTTAGACCATATAGTAAAAAATATTACGCCATCGACATTTACCGGAATATAAAAAAAATTATATACAAATTTATTCAAATTTTATACAACAACGTAGTACAATTTTCCATAATATGACACTATTTTTTTATTTTACTTACTTAAATCAGACGTATGTGAATGTCTGGTGGTAAATATCTGATTATTATTTTGTTAGTAATCTTCGACTGAGGCGAAGACAGATTTATAATTTTAAAAATTCCTTTTTCAATAGCGACTCGTTATAATTATTTAATTCATTCATTTACTATTTATTCACCAAAGTACAATTGTTTCAATGACAGAATGTTCAATACCCGCGTTGGTAACAACGTTGGTTAAAACCGAAAGTTTTTGGTGGAGGAAAACATAGTACACAAAAAAGAGTATGATGATTTTTTTTTCGAACTTACTATTTTATTGGTCTGACAGATCTTCACAGCTTCACCGGACTATTTTTTATGTCATAGCAGGCATACGAACAGGTGGGTCACCTGAAGTTAAGTGATCAGCACCGTCCATAAACACTAACAACACCAGGGGAGTCGAAAGTGCGTTACCAGCCTTTGTTAGGGGGAAAGGGAGGGAGGGGAGGCGGGCCTCCGGCGCTCTCACTGACCGAACGAAACGCAATAATGCAAGCACTGTTACTTGACGTCGGTGTTTCTGTGGGTCGGGTGGTAGTACCGGAGGCGAGCCGACCCATTCATGCTGTAACCAGTAATAGCTTCAGCGTGGCTCTACCACCTATTAAACTATTATATAAGGCGAGCGCTTAAGACGCTTTGCCGCTTGACAACAAGCTAAAGATCAACAAGAGCCCTGCCTCAGCTTGGGTCGCTGCCACAAATGCAGTTAGTATCTATACTAATATATAAAGCTGAAGAGTTTGTTTGTTTGTTTGGTTGAACGCGCTAATCTCAGAAACTGCTTGTCCGATTTGAAAAAGTCTTTCGGTTTTAGATAGCTCATTTATCGAGGAAGGCTTTAGGTTATATATCATCACGCTAAGACCAATAGGAGTGGAGCACCAATGAAGAATGTTTCAAAATCGGGCATTTTTTCGTTTTGATTGCTTTCGCTGCGTGTTAGCGTTAGTATTATATACGTTGCCATGGTAATATGGTAAGTTTCTATCACAAACATCTTCAAATATTATTTTGTGTTCCTATTCGAAAAGTTTATTCTACGTTAGTTTTGTTTCCTTTATGGTATTCCAAGAATGTATATAATTTGTATTATATTTGAACGATATTATCATTTTGGTCAATTCGGCGGCCATTTTGTTTTATTTACCACGTTTGCATCTACATAACTCAGTGATTATAGCAACGTCTAAGAATAACACAATTATATCGACAATATGGGCATGTTATATCCATATAATAAAAAAATATAACACATATTGTTCGATAATGTATAGTTTAAAATTGTCATTACTTTCTTATAAAGTGTTAGTGATCACTGAGGGTGGTATATAGTAGGTTAAAGTTTCAGGTATATTGCTGATGATAAATCCCATCGCGTTCGATATACTATTCGTATTCGCATATCTAATATACACGTTACATGTTACAGTAGATGGCGTGCGTGTCGTAGTTACAAACGTTTTTGAAAAAGCATTTCGTAATGTACACACCTACTTACAATTTTACATTTCTTGATTACATTTTAAAAAACGCGTGCGGAGCCGCAGGTGACAGCTAGTGATGATATATATGTGACTAGCTACCATATGTATATCGCGACAGCTACACTTGAGAGCCAATCCTGCCCTAAGTCTATCGTAATCCAATTTTAGATGATTTAATATATGATGAGATCATCATGAATAGCTAAAACTCATATAAATAAAATAATACAGGTTTGCAGTTTTGCACGCATCACTCGAAATGTACTGAATAAATTTCGATTTTTTTTGCCTTTACTTCTTAGACACATAGCTTGTCTAAAAATATCACAATATCTTCATGCATCTATGAGTCTCTATCATTACGGAAGAGAATATATAAAAGATAGTACAAAAAATTTAGATTAAAAATCTCCATACAAAAAATATCGGTAGAATTGACAGATTGACATTGAGTTGTTTACATGAAATTTTATTCCATTTCAAGGTCTTGCTGCAAAGGAAAAGCTTGATCTCATTTTCTTTGTTAAATTCCGTGCGAAGTTGGAGCGTGTAGTTAATAGGTTATGAAAAAATATTTACTAACATCTCATTTTAAAAATTCTTAGGGACTTTTCTATTTTGGATTAACTCTATTATTAAGTATACATTGCTTATAGTAAAGAGGCTATGGGTACGTTTGCGCTCCTTGCCCAAGAATCATAATTAAATATATTTTTCGAGCTTAAACAACTTAACCCTAAGTAGTAACAGATAACCCTAACTGAATATAACTGAAGTTTTCGATTATTAGTTATAGGTATAGACATCTTATAAAAGCCAGGAAATTATGAAGAAAGAAAAACGTTGACCGAATGTCTTCATTCAATAGGTCCAAATAGAATGGATTGAAACATTATGTAACTTAGAATATTGTCGAGGAAAGATTTGTAATAAACATATATGAAAACGTTTTCTCCTATAGCCTTAAATGGTGTATCCTTACCAGCCTCCTCCAATTTTCGGTATCTCGGTTCATTGATACAATACGACGGTGGCATTGATAAGAATGTGAGGTAAAGGATAAATGCAGGATAGATGAAATAGCGAAATGTGTCTGGGGTAGCTTGTGACCCACGGACGCTTTTGAAACTCAAGGGGAAGGTTTATAAAACTATGGTAAGACCGGTCATTCTGTATGCATCTGAGTGCTGGGCTACGAAAGAAGTGGATGAGAGAAAATTACATATGGCAGAGATACAAATGTTACGGTGGATGTGTGGTGTGACTAGAATGGATAACATTAAGAATGATTATATCAGATGTAGTTTTAAAATAGCACCAGTGACAGAGAAGTTGAGGAGTAATAGATTAGCATGGTATGGGCATGTCGTGAGGAGAGATGAAAACCATGTAACTAGAAAAGTGTTGAGTATGCTGGTGGACGGATATACGAGTAGAGGAAGACCGAAAATGGTATGGATAGACTATGTCAAAAATGATATGTGCGTAAAAGGTGTTAATACTGAGATAGCATTTGACAGGAGAGAGTGGAAAAAGAATACATGTTGTGCCGACCCTCCATAGATGGGATAAGGGATTGATGATATGAAAATTATGTCTATATACATTATAAACAATTTCAGTAGTAAATATAAGAAAATTTATCTGCAGAAAACTTGTGATATTGATTTAGTGACAATGAATCGAAAATATCTGATTTACTTACTTATTACTTTTGTGATTTTGTCACATCTGTTACTAAATTATTCTTTGACGCAGCTTCGCTGGAGTATTGGTAGATATTCTTTGTGAATTATAGCGGGTTCTGCAGTGTGGGGCTGGACGTACCCGCGTCAATACCCTAATGGCGAGCCATGTTTCCACACACAAACTGTAAAAAATAGTGACGTCTCGATTGGAGTAATTGCCTAGTTTTAGATTTGAAACGTACATCCTCTTAAAATATATACATGTGTGCTCATCCAATTGAGATTGAAATTTTCTATGACACTTACGCGAATGTATTGAATTCATATCAACGTATAATAGGTGGCGCGCGAGTTGCTTCGACAACTGAATGTATTTCACATAGCTTAACATAAGACTAAAAATGTAGAAGGATCTAGGCTACACACCTTTACCTTTTTGCATACGTACGAAGAAGTAATAATAAAAAACAATGATAGCCAGTACAGGAGAGCTTTGATTATTTTCACGTGAACAAAATCAGGAGAATCAGATGTGTAAAACTGGAATTACTAGCAGTACAATAACTGACTTGTATAAGATTTTCATGTTTATAATAACGTTTTAGGTTTATAAATGCTATTCTTTGCCTTGGAAATGTTTATTAAGATCTTTAATAAAATGTTGTATTTCCTCAAATAGTTTAATTTTGGATGGAGACAATAAAATTTGTATCTTTTGATTATTTTGGGTATATCGACTAATATCCAATCGAACTTTTCTATGATAAAAAGTTTTAAGCGTCAATGACTAGCAATGGCAATTTTAAAGGTACTCGTGATGCGTTTTGGTAGAAGTGATATGAACCATAGACTAGATCACGTATTTCCCTATTACAATAAATATAGCACTGTAGTCGCGCGTTTTGAAATGTACTTCTAGGTAGCTTTAAATTTTAGGTACAAATGTTGTTTTAACAGTATTAAAAATGCCTTCAGTTGAAAAATTATTTTACGCTTATTGGCGAATTTCACTTAGAACTGATTTATAATTGTAACATCATTCTGTACATTGAGGCTCACAGACAAAGTGTTAATATCTGAAACTCTAAAAATCAGGGAAACAAGTTGAAGAACTACTTACTTGTCCATCACCTTTTAGTTCGCAAAGAAACACGACAATTATAAATTGCTTTCAGATAAAAGTAGTTTGAAAGTGTTAAAATGAATTTCAGGAAAATAACACATTCATCAAAACATCTATCTTAAAGCTAAATTATTTAAAAAAAAATAAGCATAATAAGGTTATTCTTAATTATAAGAACATCATTTTTAATATTCTAAAATAGTGTACATAGTTATGTACATAGTTATAAATAGAGCGCCCCGAAAAAGTCTATTTATTTTCGTCCGCCATTTATAAAAGAAAGAAACGCGATCTTTTCTGCATGCGAGGGTTAAACATCGGACGCCACATAAATCTGCTGAAAAAGGGTTGTAAATCGCGCACCCCAACCAAAGATAGTGATGTACGGTTACCATTAAACTTCAAACCCTCCACCGCCCTCGGGCTTACTTAAAACATTACAAAAGGGGGTAGGGTAATACATTACGAGGGGTCAAAATGAACTGGACAATGTTTAAATACGAATGAAATTTTCAAGAAGCTCTTAAGATATGTTTCGTTTCACCCTTTCTAGTCTATTTTCTGAATTGATATTCGTTTTCTATACGTTAGTCTTGGGGATGTTGTAAAAAATTAATTTGTTTCTTTTTTGGTATAAATATTTACCTTTTGGTTTGGAATTTTAATGTTAAACTGGGGAATCCATAGAATACTGGCAAGTAAATCCCCCACAAGATTTCTACAGCATGATAAAAATCATTGTGTTAAATGGCTTCATATCTATTTGTCCAAAAGGAGAAGCTCTTATAACACCGTATTTGCTCTTTGTTATTCTTTCAGCATTTGCTTTAAAAGCATCCATGTATACAAGTCTTCGATCTTATCCTCAAAACTCTTACTTACAATGTGAGATTTCATTTGTGATGTTTTTTTCATTGCATATTTTTGTTTTCCCGATTTAACATGTCATTTATTCCACTAGATTTTAAATCCTCTTGTCAAGCCTGAACTCCTTATAAAGATAGCACTGCTATAGTTTTATCAGAGACTAAGTTTTTCGCATAAATATATTTTGTGTTAACAAGATATTGGGAGAAAGAGATGACCCCAATTTACAAGTCACTTCCTGTTCATGCGTTGGATGATTTTTTTATGATAAAGAGATCGTATTAGGTTAGTTGTTTATAGACTAGTACCTTAGGAATTCTTTGGAATGGCACATATACAACGTTATCAACGATTTTCTTAAGATAGAAACAAAACTAATACTGACGTAGGTATCCGAATGTATCCTACGGTCGTTGGTAATTCTACAATGAGCAGAAGTTTTAAGGGATCGATTTCTATACTTTAACGTTTCACTACAATCTTACCTATTATTAAATAACGATATTGTCTAAAATGATAAACACGCTAAACTGGAAAGGGATTGACTGTCAAGTACTGCTGCTGGAACACACCCACAGATGCTTGGCGACAGGTTTTTAACTTAAGGGTAGTTAGTTAGACTGGCTTAGAGAAAGCCCCACCATGACATGGTTTCATCATAATGTTTTCTTTCAGCGAAAACTCTGATTCAGTTGCAAGGATTCGAATGTACGTCGATCAACGCGTTGTTCGAACATGCTATCAACTAAGCTATCATCGGTTCCCCAGATTACAAGGTATAGCTGTCCGTAACCTTATGAATAGGTATTGCTCTAAAGTTCGCTTAGTTAACTACAACTCGAAATTTTAATATTTGTTATTATCAGTTTAATGATGCCTTCAGGTACATCCTCCTTAAGAGGTGTAATGTATATTTCAATCGTAGCAAATTCAGCTACAATATCTCTTTCTATCATATATAATGGTGGTGACACAGTAGCGTATAGTACACTAGGTATAGTATCCATTAATATATTGTTACCAATTCAAAAATACAGTACTTACGATGGAAAAGTAATTAAAATAGTTGAATATTGGTCGTGTCTCTCCATCCAACCTACAGTGGCGTGCACCAATACTTGGATATCTCGTCTCATTATGTCCGTCCGTGCATCTGCATCGTTCGGCGTGTTCGCCGTATCGATGTTAGTTAATTTTCCACCAAGTGTAATTACCGTGCATCGCTTTGTTTTTGCTACCAACTTTATTTGCATAGCGGAGCAGAGAAATTGTTATGTGATCGGAATAATATATCAGCGGAGTCGAATTGTTAATTTATATTTTTCCTATATTGGGCATTATTATGATCTGTAGGGTAATAAACTTCATCCATGATATCTAGATCTACTTTTTAATGCGTATAATTACATTTTATAAATAATATAGCCTGCTTAAATCTGTTTATAAAGTTTCGTTAGAACTATAAGACCTATCACTCATAAATACCGAAGTACTGGTATAGTTTAAAAGAGACGCTGACATATTTATTTCCATTTGCATGGTTATCGCGACCCAGACGATTACAAATAGGGATTACTAGTAGGGTACTAGCCCGTATTATAACACTTCTAAACACTTATGTCTAGTAGTTGAATGTAAAATAAGATTAGCAATCGTCTGATACTTTGTATTTATTTTATCTTTATATATAAATTTCTTCTGTACGTGTGTATGTCACTGATCTCCTCCTAAACGGCTGAACCGATTTTGTGTGCGTGTTCCAGTGGAGCCGAGAATGGTTTAGATTCACAATTGGACCCGGTAGGTGGCGCTGCGGTTGAATTTTAGTTTTTTTTTTTATTATCAAGACAGGACAACGTCCGCCCGGCTCGCTAGTACCTATATAAAATATAATAATCATACAAAAGAGTCCACAATTATTATCCTGAACATAACCTTCTATCAGTTGAAATATTTGAGAATCGTGTCAGTAATTTCAGACGATATGCATATTTAAAAATACCTAATTTTCACTACATATAATATATACATATACAATATGATATAATAGATAAATATGATCTGCGAAATATGATCTAAGAAAAAGTATAATGTGTAATTTGAAATTGATAATTTAAAACAATTGATATGAAAGTCTACTGCACGGTTGACTATATCTGGTATCTAGATACAGACCCAGAACAAACTAATAGAGACATTGTGGTGCGCTCGTTAGCCGGAGCGAGAAGCGCGCGCTGCGGGGGTTCGCAAAGTTTCGCGTTCGTATAAGGCGTTGGCTAAACTTACACAGTAGACGGTGCGTTTAAAACTCTCCTATTGTTAGTTTTATAAATATTTGACTGTAATTTGATTTATTTACTTTACTTTTATGTCACACTAGATTATACGCGTGACTTCAGCTGTGTTGTTTATTATCTACAATGTATTACATGTACAGAGAAAAAACCACAAAACAAATTAAAAAACAAAAAAATATCCTTTGATTAAAAAATTTCTTTGTAAACAATTTTATCTGTTTACTTTCCCTCTCTTACACATGCGCACAACTCCATTTGCTCCACTACACACATCGTTTAATGACTAAATGAAATTAACTCAATTGCGCTAATCCCAAGATTACAAGTAGAAATAAACAAGAATAAAATCCTATGAAATACCGTACAATACCACTTAGCTATGATTACAAAAAATTGAATTATTTACTAATCTAGGAAGCTTTCGTTTTACTATAAAAGTTACTGAGTAACGTAACCTTTGACTGTTAAAAATCACTTCATAATGTAACCCTAAAGTTGAAATATATTTCAGTTAAACATGATATTGGATGTTTTAAGTAAAAAATTATATAACACATATATCTTTAAAAAAGACTGTTATCAAAATTAATATTTATTGACTAACATTTGTGTTCAAAGCGTCATTGTTGTCCAGTTACTTATTACTACATTTATTATGATTATTGTTTATGTTGTTGGATAATTCAAACACTTTCATGTACACACGTTTATCCATTCCAGTCCATTGAGATCAATATGTGAACGATGGTGACGTCTGGAAATGAGGCTCCACTCTGTGCATCTACTAAAAAGGAATTTAAATATGTATGTTTGTAAAAATATGTATCATGAAAAGATAAACCAGATAGAGTTTCATTTTTTTTTATATCATAGGAGGCAAACGGACAGGTGGGTCACTTGATGTTAAGTGACCACCACCGTCCATAGACACTTGCAATACCAGGGGAGTCGGAAGTGCGTTGCCAACCTGTCTTTGGGGGAGAGGGGCAGTAAGGGAAGGGGAAGGGGAGAGGAAGTGGGCCTCCGGCGCTCTCACTGACCGAACGAAACGCAACAATGCAAGCACTGTTACTTCACGTCAGTTTGCTGTGAGAGGGTGGTACTACCCCAGGCGGCCGACCCATTCATTCTGAAACCATTAATAAGCTTCAGCGTAGCTCTACCACCCACAATCATGGCGGTTCTTCTCGATGGCTTGTTTACCAACCAGAGGTAGCTTTGACGTTCATAAGTACCTTCTCAGGGCCTTTTTTTTACATGGAAGGAAACTTCTCATGGACTGTCAGACTCAAGGGGGCCTGAGCTGAGTCGGCCACTCACTGCCGGTGCTTTTCGGTGACTTTAACCGACTAAAACTTCATGACAACCATGCGCCGCAATATGGGGAGTGTCACGGGGGTGCGTGAGCAAGCTCCGCAACACCCTCCGGCGGCAGGCGTTTTCACGCCGCACCCAACTGAGGTAGCCCGATTGCGAGACTGCCTCTCAGCCTTCTGAACCTGTGCAATGGAAGGTCAGAGCCCCAGCTCCTTCCCCCCTGGGTTCAGCAGGCAGTGATAAGGGAGATCCCTCCGCCGCCGCCCCGCCATTGGTGTTTTTTAACGAGGTTTACTCCTCATCCACCACGGCCTCCCTAAAGGACTCTCTGGCCTAAGTTTCTTTTTTCATGGGGAAATCCCTACGAATTCCCACCCTAGCCGGGCAGCTGAGGGTGGGGTATGTCCGACTTGCACGGACTAAAGCCCCATGGTGCCTTCAATACCTATAGGCCGGGGAGCATGAGCTGCCGAACTGGCATTGCGTCTACTCTCTCTCTAGCCTAGGCTAGCCTAACCTACACCTTCTCAGGGTCTAAATTGAAAAACGTTTTGATTTTATTTTATTTTTGACTTTGAACGTTAGGAGATTTATACAAACTCAACTCAGATCTGATCTATAAAATATTGAATGACGGTATAAAACATTGCACGTCCGACCGTCGACCGCCGCGTTTATGTTAGCATTGTGACAAACGCCTCACGGTTGCGATCAATGCCAGATAGTATTTACATACATGGATATAAGGCTTAATTCTAGACTTATCGTGCATTACACACATACAACAACTTAACATATATATTGATGTATATTTCATTATACATAATTTTAAAAATATGATTATAACACGCTCCATGCGATTATGTTTCGGCAATCATGAACTCCTAAATAATAAAAAAGTAATTAGATTTATTCTATTTCTAAGAAAAATATCTAAAAGGAAACACTGTTTGAATGAAAATTAATGGATATTAACAAGAGTTTATTATTATAGCACCGGACTCTCAAATAGACCCCGAGAAAAAAAACTGCATTTCGAACTGATTTTAATCCATATAAAATTGATTTCCTTTTTTAGAAGTTTAACGGGTTTTTATTATTTACTTGCAAATAGTTTAAGAAGACATTTAGCTATATTTTCCTTTAACTTATGATTAGGTGTGCCCGCGACTCCTACTGCGTCGAACTAATGTAAACAAACAGTGACTAGTAATATCATCTGAATGTATTAATTTCATGTACTTGTCTACTTTTCTCTCGTACTTAAGTCGCGTTGTCATTAAAATTACAATAACTTTTGATAAAGTGAACCGATTTTAATCAAATCAAGATTAAATGTTACTCGAGGATATGCTTTACGATTTAACGTAGTACTTTACAGTACTTTTACAGTGATGCGTGTTCATACAAACAGACAGACAGACAGAAAAATATTTCTAAATATTATTAAAATGTATCTTATTACTTATTCCAAAACACTTGTAAAAATTTTTTCACAAAAATCTATAAAGTAAAGACATGTTGGATTTATATTCTTATTATATGTATAGATATTCGTGAAATTTGTTTGTGGGATATCTCAAAAAAACAATATCATTAAATAATTTTAGCAATTTTAAAAGGCTGGTACAGATCTACCTGGATCTCTGTTTGGTTATTGAATTATTATAGTTATAATATCATTAATAAAAGAGGTCGAAAAAATGTCTTAATATTATTTTGCTCATTTTTGTAAATTTTTTTAAATGGTAATAATTATATATATATTTTAGATGTATTTTTTGTTCATTGACAATTGACTAAAGGTCATTAATAGGTATAAAGAAAGAAAGAAATAGGTTAATAAACAGATAAGAAAAAGATACTGTCGTGATTTAACTTAATCTATATATTAGATTAGTCTTATAATAGATTAGTCAAGTCCTTTATCTAGTTTATAGTTCTGTTTCGCCAGAAGTTAAACCACGCGTGCTGACTCTACACTTAAATCTTAAAACGCTTACGGGATGATTCGCAAAAGTGACTCCATACATCATCCAACCCAACCCCTTTACAGTTCTATTTCAGTTTTATATAAAGTCGTCTGTCACAAAACATAATATGACAATAACCATATTTCGCTCCTTAATGTCACTGCTTCTTTTTTTGACACTTGAATGGCGTTGGTTATTTTATTTCGTATCGCCTACTCTATTTCTGGACGAGACGCAACGCACAGAACGTTTGGAGAGCTGTTCGTGTTTTTTAGATGCCTGAAGAATTATTTACTGCCAAGTGAGATTGACAGAATAGATGTTAGTCCATTTTTATTTCAACAGATGGCGTTATTTTCAATTATATAAATTGTCTAAGAATTTCAGATCTGTATAAATAAAATTCAGGGAGTATTTGGCGGGATCTTGGAATGTCAATGTAGTGGATTTTATATTTTATTCATAATCTGGTGTTAATTGGCTATATGTTTTGTAATAATGGTAGTGTTTTACGTAACATAATTTAGTTATTCTTCATAAGTGAATTGGATGGGTAATAATACCGCAAAACTCCCTGGAAACTTCTAAGAAGAAGCACACCATCCTTGTAATATGATAACCTGCTGAACAATGGCAGTAATTATCTACTGGATGATTGGTTGACAAAAATAAAACTAAAAAAATAATCAATTGCCTAATTTATCTAACCGCAGAATGTCACAATGACTGCAGTTTTTTCGGCTAATGCTTTTTTGTTATATTTTAATCGTCAGAATAAGATTTATATGAGGATAAAAGTTTAAAAATCGTACGGAACGGTGTAAACTTTGGGATAACATAAATTTCATATAACAAATGAATGAGTAAGTGAAACAGAGGACAGTAAGGTCTTCATAAATATTGACAGAATCGACAAAATAACGTTCCATTTTATTTTATTACTAGCGGGCCCGGCAGACGTTGTACCGCCCTGATTATAAAAAAAAACCTGGGCAAATTATATACCAATACGTTCCTCGTGCATCACCTTATCCACTGGTGAAACCGCATAAAGATCCGTTCAGTAGTTTTTGAGTTTATCGCGAACAGACAGACAGACAGACGCGGTAGGGGACTTTGTTTTATACTATGTAATGAAATATTAGTATCGAAACATTCGCATCGTTCTTCTTGTTTCTATTTGCTCTAAGGAAGCTTAGAATATCTTGTAGAAAGATGATTTCATATTACCTACTTAACTAATTCAAACCCATCGGGCAGCTAAAATGGGTTATGTCCGATTCGCACGAACTAAAGCCCCTTGGTGCTTTCTTACAACCTTATGGCCGGCGGAACAGGAAATATCTCACCGGCACTACGTCTGCTTCACCGACAAGTGTTGCCCCTCGTAAGGGGCCCCGACTGTGCTCTGGTGGATCAAGATGGTAGACACCTCAAGGGGAATGGATATTACACCCCACCTTATGAACTATAGAAGTCGTATCAGCATAATGGGCACAATGTATCTATATACCTATTTTCTACCATCCTCATTTTTATTTTATCTTTTTAAAATAATTCTCGACTTAATCCCTGATTATTTATAAGTTAATTGTAATTGGTATTAATTATGAAGTTGGAAAAATGTTCAAATAGTTTTAAAAGAGCTGTGACTTTTCAATTCAAACACAAACAAAATATTCCTGTATTCCTGTCCAAATTTCTCCGCCCAATAGTTTACTATGTAAAGTAATGTATTGAATAGCAGAGCAACTAAATCCTCCCTCAGACTCCGTCGTACGTTTAAACATCCCTAAGAAGTGGGTCGAATAGCAAATACGGAGTTATTGGAAAATCTTACTTTATTGCAAACTTTAAAGATGCATTTCTTGTACCAAAGATATGGAATTTGGATTCTAGAATGTACATGTAATTATTTTCTTTGTGACCGTAGTCTCATAGAATATTAAATTGCGTTGTGATTTTAAATGACAAACACGCTAAACATAAAGGGTGACTAATTCTAAAGTACAGCTATCGATACATACTTCGATAACAGATTTTTAACTCGAGGATGCAAGCCCTATCACCATTATATAGATTTCGGACGATGTTTTCTTGCATAGAAAGCTACAATTCATTACAATATTCAATCTTACATCCAACGACGGAGTTGTCTAAATATGACATCAATGATCTAACTTGTGGAATTGTAAAAATAAACTGTAAAGAAGAACTAATGTTCTTTACCAATTATAAGTTATTAAGCGTACTATCTACTTAGTGTTAGCTGATCATACATACTTATCAATTAAAGTGTATATAGGAAGCGCGGCATTATATACAGTTTATTTCTTTGTGATACCCAGATCCTATATATTTAAATATGGCGGATATATAATGGCTATTATCACTCGAAATTAGATCAATTTATACACAGTGACTTGGATACGAATTGCGAATGAAACCAGTAACCAGACCCGTTGTCCAAAATCGCTTACGAGACGATGAGAACTAAAGACCTTCATGCACGTAAATTTTAGTTTAATTAGTGGTGAATTGGGAAGCGCCATGATAGCTAAACGTGACAACTGTACTGTAAACCAAAATGCACACTATTTTTGATATTTAACCGTACAAATATTTTTGTATTACGTATCGTTGTTTAGCTAAAGCTTACTTTATTAATAAATTTAAAATGGTGGTAGAGCCACGCTCAAACTATTACTGGTTTCAGCATGAATGGGTCGGCTCGCCCGGGGTAGTACCACCCTCTCATAGAAAACCGACGTGAAGTAACGGTGCTTGCATTGTTGCGTTTCGTTCGGTCAGTGAGAGCGCCGGAGACCCACCTCCCCTCCCCTCTCCTCTCTCCTATCCCTCTCCCTCCCCTAACCCTTCCCCCCAAAGGGTGGCAACGCACTTGCGACTCCTCTGGTGTTGTTAGTGTCCATGGACGGTGGTGATCATTTACCATCAGGTGACCCACCTGTTCGTTTGCCACCTATGACATAAAAAAAAAAAAAAAAACTAAATTTATTATCTTAAAACAGATAAATTGTAATTTTGACAATCACTTCGCCTGATATGGTAATCTACCCAGACTTCGGACTACAACAATTGCTTTGTATGATTCATGAAGTAAGAATTCCACCAAGTTGTAGTACATAGGATTAAGGTAGTGCAAAATAAATGCATATTTTTAGCCAATCGCCAACATAATTACTAAAGCAGCGTGCGATTGAAATACTTTAGCCATAAAAGGGTGTATAAACGCCGTCGCACTCCAATAAGTTACTCAATTAAAAGGGGTTATTTTAACAAAAAAACAGCGCGTAAAACATTCTGAGAGTGAGATTGGAAATAAGTTCGGCTGTTAAAACGCAACGGTGCCGGTTAATTGAGCCACAATGACATAAGAGGGACGTGTTCGAGACGTACATAAATAGATACAATAACAAACAGATGGTTTAGTTTAAAAAAAGTTTCCGCTAAAGGAGTATGAAGTGTTTTGGAGTTTGTTTGTTGGTTACTGTTCAGGTTTCTCTGTTCATAATCAAAATCGAGATATTCGTACTAATATTATAAATGCAAATATGATTTTATATGTTTCTTATGCAGTCGCACTTTAACTACTAAATCGATCATGATAACGGTACCTTTCATCCAGAAAATATGTAAAAATACGTAGATTTAACGACAGCGAAGCCACGGTACACACCTAGTGTATATATAATTTGGATCATGAGAAAATAATTAAGTTTTTTTTTTTTTTTTTTTATATCATAGGAGGCAAACGAACAGGTGGGTCACCTGATGTAAGTGATCACCACCGTCCATAGACACTTGCAACACCAGGGGAGTCGCAAGTGCGTTGCCAGCCTGTGTAGGGAGGGGGGGAGGAAGGGAAGAGGAAAGTGGAAGGGGAGGGGAGGTGGGTGTCCGGCGCTCTCACTGACCGAACGAAACGCAACAATACAAGCACTGTTACTTCACGTCGGTTTTCTGTGAGAGGGTGGTACTACCCCGGGCGAGCCGACCCATTTATGCTGAAACCAGTAATAGTTTCAGCGTGGCTCTACCACCTACATCAAAATCAAATCTAAATCTAAATCAAAAACCCTATCTTTGATTTTGGATACTATTTAATCTCATAGAAAGACGAGTAAGAAACGCGAGCTAGTTTACCAACTATTTGGAATAGAATGTGTAATATTTTTATTTATTAGTTTTTTATTTTTGCTTCCGAAGTTTAAATATTATAATCTACATAAAATTAACTATCAGTTTAGACGGTAAAGCATTTATTTACTATACAAAAACATCTGAAATGTACCTAAGTTATTTTTATTCAGACTTTATTGGTTTGGCCATAATATTTAATATCCATGGGTCCTAAACCTAGAGGACGATTAGCTAAGTTAGAATTGCAGTTATAGGAACATTGTAAATACCTAGAGACAGATTTTCTACCCGAGAATGGTAGCTAGCCAGATAAGCATTATGAGAAGGTAACGTAACAATGTCTTTCTTCACCTAAAATACCAAAAGTAGGTACCTACGCCAGCCGAAGTGATATCCAAACAGGCTACCAGTAAGCCATTACAGCTTCAAAATAATCCAAACCCTACAGATTATTAACAAATTTAAAACAAGGTAATCGTAGCAAAAACTTGCGCAATAGTTGCTTATCTAAAGACGCTAATAACGAGAATGTAGATCAGAAAAAGTGAATCGTAAATTTCTAATAAACATCCGAGTTCAATGATCTAATAAATAATATTAACATAACAGAATGCAGTGACATTAAAAACAACGTCTCTCCATTTGTTGGAATTATGAAAACATTTATATGTAATAGACTCTTGCGTAGTGTATTCTTTTCTCATACAAGTTCAACACTATTACTTCACTTAATAATCAAATTTTTATTATAAACACTTTATAGTTTTTAGCAATCGTCAACAATCTCAACGAATGACAAATAATGCTGTGATCTAAAACTGTAAACATGCTTATAACTGAAGGAGAGTTAACCTTTTTTTTATTAACGTGGGGAAATCCTTAACGGATACGCCACCCTCCTGGGGGAGAGAGCGGGTTATGTCCGATTCGCACGGACTAAAACCCTACGATTTACCCTCGCTGCCATAATGGAGTGACATGGGCTCGAACCAGCTAGCACACATGTCACCCCGGCAGCCGACTCAGGATGGGACTCCCGCGCTAGAGAGAGAGACAGCCTGGCACACTAAGACTGTCTCCCAGATAGCCAAACCAGTGCAATGGAGACACGGGTCTCCCGACCCATCTCCCCTTGGTCCGTATAGAAGGAGAGTTGACCCTAAAATGCAGCTACTAGATCACACCTATAAGTAGGTACTTGGCGATAGATATTCTACTTGAAGGTGTTTGCTAGCTAGCTTAAGAAAAACCCTACCATATTTCCATGGTTTCTTTACAATATTTTCCTTCAACGAGAGCTTTGGTTCATTAGCAAAAATTCGAACCTAAACTAATCGACGCTGTGACACTGAGCTAAACACTGAGACATCATCGCTTCTTTCAGCATTTTATAAAATACAGTGGAAGAACATTAACTACCATCAAGTGATATAGATTTACCGACAGTCACCATTACCTATCCGTTTTCAAATCTACCACATCACAACTCTGTACCTAGGTGATACGTCAAAAAAATGCGCTTCGTTAAATTCTTAAGTTATCGAGTTAGTGACAAAATTAAATAGAAACTATGCACGAAAAACGTATAATTAACTTACAATTTATATTCCCAGTTTAAGAAAATGTATTGTTTTTTTTTACATTTTCTATAAGTAGAAATTTATACATAACGAAGTTTGTGAGTGTGGCTACATTGAAAATACTTTCATATGAAATGAAGAAAAATCAGATTCAGTCAATTCACCGTATTATTCACATGTGTATTGTAGCCGGGAAACAATCGGAGATCATTTCCATATTTATTTAAGCATATGTTGTCCGATATCAGAATGGGAAGCGAGCTCAATTTATCTACCATTTAAAACAAAGAATATATTTAGACTGTCACTTAAAATTTATTGTTTCAGGAGGGTATTCAAATTACAGTACTATTGTAAATAAAACAGACTCAAATTTCGAAACGAGTAGGAAGGGTTTATAATTAACCCCAAACCGCCACCGATTTGTTAATTGTTAGGGTTGAGTTTTTACGTATTTAGTTTTTTGTACACCTAAGGATTTATTTATGATTTTAAATGTTCGCCTCGAGATGGAGGGTTGACGCTAATTTGAATTTTACGAACTTTATTTTTACAACTTCAAAAGGGGGACGATCAGTCCCGCGGGAGGACAATAAGGATGCGTTGATTTTTATTTATTTATAATTAGTTTTTATTTTGACGTATATCCATATTTTTTTTAAGTGGCTCAAACCGAAAACTTAAATAGATTTCAGGGAAGTCCTGTACAATTTACTATAATCGATTAAAAATAGTAGTTTGACCGATGGAATATCAATCCCTCTACATGTAACAAAAACTTTTACGTAATTCGCTTACCTACGTTTACTAATTTAAATTGGTAATAGTATCGGCTGACGGTGAGAATAAAATACGTGAGGAAACCTCAACCTGAAAAATGTTCTTGTAGTAGGTACCAACGTATGTAGAAAAATATAGAAAAAAATATATATCTTTGAGTTTGAAATTGCCAATACGTCGTAGGCTGGAGTGGTGTTTATGTCCATATCTTCCTTCGGGGAGAGGCCTATGGCCCTGCAGTGGTCCTCTGACAGGGTGACGATGATATTATCGATCCTGATCAAACGTTTCATTTGATGATCAATGACATACCTATCTGCCTAATATAACAAACACTAGCCGGTAACTGCGACATTACTCTTGTTATAAAGGATTTGTTGTTTCTTTACAATAACGTATGGTGACGCCGATGTGTTACCGACGTCACCGTAGGGGGCGCGCGCGGGTTTCTATGCTAAATTAAGTGGACTGTATATGCGGGGGTGCTATATTTGATATTCAACTATTGCGATCAGCTACGAAGAGGGAGACAAGGGTAGGAAGGAAACTTGGCACATACCTCGCGGCGCTGCAGTTTTCACGTGGCTAGCCGGCTAGGTGATTCTCGTTTCTCTCCACTGAGTTCTCTCCCACACAACACTTATTGTTTATAATATATGTCGCCACGTATGTAGCGATGCGTTTATTTCTCACTCGACCATACGAAAACTCAAAATGTTAGCATGCGGCGCGGACAACACTACAGTAATGGCGGTAGCAGCAGCAGTGGCCGCCGCGCGTCCGACCCGCGCGGCGCGGCCAACAACACTGGTAGCAGTGGCGGCAGCGCGGACGCGCCACCGAATATAAGTGCCATAGGAAGGGGAGCGGGGCTGGAAAGTGGCGTGATCTGATCACAATAATGCGGGAATTTCAAATATACATAAAGCGGCGCAACCAACGTATTTTATCTGAATTAATTGTAGACTCTCTATAAATTTTAACTTTACTATTCTGTATAATTATAACACGTAAACAAGAATTCCATTTACGTATTTTAAGTAACCGTTTAAAACTTTTCGGGATTTGATTTATTCATATATAGTATAGATTATTCTCTTGGTAATATAATTAACTACGCTCATTCTCTCTTACAAAACTTTCCAAGTATAATCTTACAAAATAACAAAGTCAGTTAACCCCCGAAGCCCATGAACTTGTTGGACAACCGTACAACTTTGATTGGATTGCCAGCATAATCCGGAATAGACCGTACGATATGAACGCGAGATTATAATGTCAGACAAAACTTATTAACTTACAAGTTTTGTATAATAATTGTTTATTATCTCTTGTTATTATGATAACGTATGCTTTTCTAATATAACATGATAAATAATGACACTATATTGATTGAAGTATAGTGCGATCAGAAAAAGTAGTGATCAAGGAAAACTCCACTACACATGGACAGTCATTGCTGTTATCAGATTTACAAATGCCTGAATAATTTAAAATACATTGAACGATCTTGAATCGCGATAATTAAAAAAATCTGCTCTACCTATCTAACGAAATTTGTAGTATTTGATTTGTCACTTCGGAGAAAAGAGCGAGACATCCGGCTAAAATCAGCTTACTTTGGTTTTGTAAAGCGTTGTCTCTACCGCACAGCGCAATAACTACGATGACAAAGATAGATAGGAAACCGAACTTACTCAACTATCTCGTTCATCTCCACGACACGCCAAATCAAAAGCCAGGTACCGTTATTATATTTTAAGAATTAAGAAACGTAATAGTTTGTATTTTTTATATAAAATTGTTAATGATGTCATTATTCTTGAAGATCGCTTCACCAATTTCTAGGTCACTAAGCTCACTCGCTCACATATTTTTTTATGTGAAATTTTTTTTGTCTTTTCCGTATAATTTCTTAAACATTATCTTTTATACAACCGCTGTCCTAAGAATTAGACACAAAACAAAGAATTATTAGCTAATTAAATGCAGTCAATCTGAAGTAATGCTCTTACATACGTTTTGCAATTAAAATTTATTTACATAGATACTATACAATATATAACAAAACGTAATTTCTATATTATAACAAAGTAATATATAATGTTATATATACAACTAAATATTAAGGAAATACATAGTTCGTGTACTAACGCTTAAGATTTTGCGTATGCCTATGTGCATTTATGCATACAAGTGCTCGTTCAGTGGTCGAACTTGTGCCATAGGAAAAATCTTCTTTTAATTTTTATGGATAACACTAAAGCTTGTCAATAGCTACAAAACAAAAAAAATGAAGATAATCGGCTGACGAACATAGGAGAAAAATGTCCTTAACCCATTGCTCCCCGCCTGTTTATATACCTAATATGCTTATATCCTGTTTTATATTAAAATCATATTAACACATTACCGCGATGTAATATATCATAATTCTGAAATTATGTTGGATATTTTTATATTTATTATAAACTAGCGATCATTCACGGATTCGTCTGTGTTTGTATTTTTTTATATGTTAACACCATATAATTAATCTTCGTGTATCTCTAAGTGATAGGATTTTTTTCAATTTATTTGATACTTAAACTATATCTTTATAACTTATCTGTTATCCTAATGTATTTATTACTAGGAAGTGATATCAAAATCCGTTCTATAGTTATTTGCGTAATAGACTAACAAACGTACATTCATCCCAACAAACTTTCATCCTTATAAATAAATATCTTTTTTCCACGGCTTCGTTTGTGTTAATCTACATATGGTCAATACATTTTTTCTCGATAAAAGGTATCCCCATCCGTATGTCCTTTTTGTACTCCTAACCTCATGTATGCAAAATTTTATGATGATCTGTTGAGCAGTTTTATATTAAAAATGTAATAAACATCACAAATTTTGCCCTTTAAAATTTTATTTGAATAAGATTTTTAAGAAACTCGATACAATCCGAGAAAAGAGACGCTGTTAACGGTGGAGAGAGAATGGTGCTTAGAGAACATAATATGCTTGTTATATCATTCACCATTAATTAATGCTCATGTTGACACACTGAAAGACGTTTCAGAGGGAAAAAAGCATTCCCCGTCAATTAACCTCAGCACGGCTACAGCCATTTCCTGCCCTATAGACAGATGTCGCCACTGGACAACTCTATGGGATCCGCAGCTGCTTAGTAAAGACACTAATCGCTTATTATTCAACGTAATATGTGTACGTCGAAATAAAATCACAAAATTAATTCTCTAATTTGAAAAACGTTTTAAAATAACATCAAAGGAATTCCTGAGTATTCGCTTTTAATGATAACACTTAGCTAAGGAGTTATAATATGGGAAAAATTTTGACGGTTCCGTATATAATGAAATATTTGTGTTAATTATTTTGAGAGATATATATTGTATCTATTTCTCTTTATTTCATTAAACATTATTTATCTTTCTCTCTTGTGTCTCACGCGGGGTCTACATAGCAAGTTTATATCTGGACATTAATCTATACTAATATTATAAAGTATAAGAGTTTGTTTGCTTGAACACGCTAATCTCATGAAGTACTGGTTCGATTTGAAAAATTCTTTTAGTGGTAAATAGTTAATTTATCGGGGAAATCTATAGCTATATATCATCAGGCTACGACCAATAGGAGCGGAGCACCAATGGATTTTATTTTTTCTTTTTGAGAGCTTCCTCTGCGTATTAGCATTAGCCCTAAGTAACTATTTCACGCGGGCAGAAGCTACTTATCTATATATGTATGGTTTAACAACTGTTTACCTCCTATAATATAGTCTACGTTTAGGTTTGAATTTAATGGTCGTGTGTGAAATTATTTATATACTAGCTGTGCCCGCGACTTCGTCCACGTAGAACTTTATGTAAAAAACAGTGATTAATGTATGATCATTGTGTGAAAATAGATGCAGCCTAACATCAGAGCGATCAAATATTGTAATACATAAAGTAGATATGGTAGTGTGTAGTTTTACAAGTCCAGTGTAGTCAGACCAGTTCGGCTATCATACACCAAGTATAACTCCGAGCATAAGGACACGCTTAACCACGTCGCCTTTCAGGATTACAGAGTGTATGCAGCTTTAAATAGGCGCGCAGGTCGGTATCACAACGGTGCCCAATAATGGATTGTAGTATTGTACCAATGGATTCTTTTTCAAACTGCTTACGCTTTTAGCCAGACGGACCGTCACCAGCTTCACCGGGCTATTAAGACGAGCGGTTAAGGCACTTCGCTGCTAGGCAACAAGCTCAAAGGTGCCAAAGTGACCGAACCTCGGCTTGGGCTGTAGATGCAACACCTTGAATCTGTCTAAACTGAACCAAACTAGCTATTCATATATATAGAAATTCCTGAAACGCACGTTTGTACCGGCATGTGAGTTTCACGAAATCCAACGTGTATTACGTACCTGATCGACCAATGGTCAGCGTTGTTTTATTATTGCAGTACGTTTACCATCAATACCAGTGCAGTTTGAAGCGATTATAGCTCAGTGGATAACGTATTCTCACACCGCATCGATCAATGTAAATCCGAATTGTTATAAATGGGACGGAGTTTTCGGTGAAGGAAAACCGGGGTGAAACCATAGCATAGTAGGGATATTTCTAAGCCCACTTGGCTAACTACCACCCCAAGTTGAAAATCTGTCGTCAATCATCTGTTGGTGTGTTCCGGCAGGTGCATTTGATAGCCAGTCCCTCTAAGTTGAGCGTGCTTACCATCTTGGATTACATCCTTATTTAACATCAGGTGATATTGTGGTCAAACGCTAAAACCTACTAAGTATAAAAAAGATCACTAAGTCCAGTTCGATTAAAAAACACGTGTTGATGAGAAATTAGTCAATTTTGTTAAGGAACCCTAAAATATTTTATTTATAGGTAACGGAAACATAATGTAAAATGGACAATAAATCGCAGTGGGAACCCGCCTTTTCTTAATAATACGTCCTCAGAGAAAAAATCTAATAAAACTATCAAATTATTGCAAGTTGTGTCTCGGAGATTGTGGCATAAACAAGAGATTTTTATTTTATATGAATTATTTTGCTGTCGACTACAATAAAATTTTTGTGCATTTATACTTGGATCAAGTAATTTTAATATTGTATCTTCTTTTTTTATTTCTAAATAAACACATTATAGTTACTGTACGGTTACATTCTTTGGCGTGTCGCCCTACTTATTATGTGCGCATAAAGGCATCTGAATTAAAATTATGTTTATAAAATACTTGGATCATCAGTCGCGTTCAAGCACTTTTAGGTTGCCTAACAACACTATTATAAAATAGAAATAAAATAATTGTGACCTAACAAAGAGTTTTATTCCCACAAACGGACACCAGCACCATATGTAAGGCAAGGACTTGCTCCTCACCCTTACAGCTATAGCAGTCGACATCCATATTTTTTAAATCCCCATATCTTCTGGTAAAAATATGACTTTTATCGCTACATTTTAATAGTTCCGAGACATGTCTACAATCTACAAAATAATTTTAAACTGTGATTTAATGTTTTCTTCAAACCGACATAGCTAATTACAATAAACCTTACAATGTAAAACATGAAGGAGAGTTCAACTCATGTCGAGGGGTATAAATTAATTTGAGGAAGATTAAAGTCCATATCCACCTAATTTCTACATTTATATTTCACTTTCCAGTTTAAGCCACCACAATATAAATAAAATACAGTTTCAGTGTTAAACTTTAATTCATATATGTCAAATGACATATGTCGACGCAACAGAAACGAGATAATTTTAGGTATATGATGTCGTCTCTACCATTAATCGTTAGGTAAATAAAGACGAATTGAGTATAAATAAATATTTGACACGGTAAATAGCAATTAAGTGTGAATAAGTCTATGGCATATCTGTAAATGCGTGAATTGTCTGACTATCTAAAGAATCCTAGCTATCTGTCTAGTACAGCTTTAATAATCACACAGCATGTACAATTATCTTGTCAGTTATTCTCTTAAAAGTATTATATGACGGTAATATGAGAACTTGAGAAATATTAAACTGTCAACAAAAAATATAAATCAAGTATCAAATAGGTTCGGTCCTCATAAACAAAATTATGAGTTACGGCGGCTGCGTGTGCGCACACGACACGAAATAAAATTATATACAGTCACTAAACTATTTATAATATTATAATAATTTTCCGGCCCAATTATTGCGTCGCCGACACGTTTTATTAGTATATATACGATTGTTATGCTTAACCCGGCAATAAATTATAATTTTATAAATCTCGCTTTTTGACATAGTGTTATAAATATTATTTG
Source organism: Antheraea yamamai (assembly GCA_036509395.1). Classification (NCBI taxonomy): domain Eukaryota; kingdom Metazoa; phylum Arthropoda; class Insecta; order Lepidoptera; family Saturniidae; genus Antheraea; species Antheraea yamamai. The sequence goes on along the minus strand of AP028437.1, from coordinate 4,374,663 downwards.
TGTCTGCACGGTCCTTATGAATAATAATGTAAATGGATATTCTGTGTCTGAACTTAATTTAAGCTTTGAATTAACTGAACTGTGTGACGGTGGAACCTCGAACAAATTCTTTATATTAATCGGCATTTTTTGAGTTCGTGAGGCACACATGATGGTACACATGTACACTTCACTAATTCGTATATATATATGATTAGCTTATCTAGTTTAGCTTAGTAAGATTCGTGGTTTTGCATCGAAGGCAACAAGAACAAGCCGAGGTTCAGCCACTTTGGCAATCTTAAGGTTGTTACCGAGGGTAAGCGCTCGCCTCTTTAGTCCGGTGAAACAGTAACCGCACATCAGGCCAATAGCGTTATTCAGTTTTAAAAAAAACCTTATAATTAGTACTTCCCTAAGCTTAGTGTGTCATTTTAGGTCACATCGTCTTTTAACATCAAATGAGAGTGGCCAATTGCTAAAACAAACAAAAAATACTACACTTTACATTTTTTTCCATACAAGCGCTCCTTTGAAATTATTTGTCCTCTCTTAAAATTGTTTCCATATATTTTATGAATAATACCAAGCATACAGTGTGCTATTTGCGTTTGTGATTGTTTATACTCTGTAAGGATAACGCTCGAGGCAATCTGAAATCACAGTGACAATATTTTCACATAAAAAGATTATAACATCAAAATTTTTGGTTACGACCCGTCACATTTGGAACAAAAATATGATTCGTCGTAAAGAATGTAACATTCATATTAAGTTAAGACAAGAACATACGTGTTTATATAACAAATATCGCGATAATCCATGTAGATTTACGTTATTCTGATTCGCTGCTGTTAATTTCGATATTGTAGTTTCACGAATGTGTCGCTCAGTGAAGACGACCGGTTAGTGAAGTGACCTGCTCAAATGCCTGTACACGACGACTCAATTGATTATTTATACAGTAATCCGGTGAAGTTGTTAACACCTTGCTAGGTCAATAGCGTAGTCAGTTCGAGAAAAAAAAACATTATCTATACTAATATTATAAAGAGGTAAAGATTTTGAATTTGTGACGTTGTAGGGGTAATCTCAGGAACTACTAGTCCGATTTGAAAAATTATTTCAGTGTTATATAGCGCATTTATCGCAGAAGGCTATAGGCTATATATCATCACACTAAGACTAATAGGAGCGGAACACCAATGAAGAATGTTGCAATATCGGGTTTTTTTCCTTTTGAGAGCTTTCGCTGCGTGTTAGCGTTAGCCCAAAGTAACAATTCCACGCGGACGAAGTCGCAGGCAGAAGCTAGTAGTGTACCTATATATAAAGTTACATGTTATATTATAACAGAATTTACAGTATTAATTCGTTGAGCAAATATACAAAATGTTAACCATTTAGACTATCTAAGAATGTTATTGGTTATGTATCTGTTTTATGTCAGCTATAGATATAATAATGCATTTACGCAAATTTTGACTTACCCGGGTATACAAGAACGTATTTTGAAATAATTTTGCGTATTTGCCACACATGTTCAAATTTTTAAATATGTGGTTTTTATATTGTTTACTCAAATTTACTTGAGCGTGTGTGGATACAGCCATACAGCTTTATTTTTGAGCTAATTTGTACATACTACGGAATATATGGATTTGGGATAAGGACAAGAAAGTAAGGATAACAACATACAGAATATTTATTTTTGTAGACGGTAGAGTCACACTGTAGCTGTTACTGTTTTCAGCATGAATGGGTCGGCCGGGGTAGTATCACTCTCTCACAGAAAACCGACTTGAAGTAATAATGCTTGCGTTTTTGCTTTTCGTTCGGTCAGTGAGAGCGCCGCAGGCCCACCTCCCCTTTCCTCCCTCCCCACCTCCTCCCTCCAGTGCCCCTCACCCCAAATACAGGCTGGCAACTTGTGCCTCCCCTGGTGTTGCTAGTGTCTATGGACGGTGGGGATCACTTAACATCAGGTGACCCACCAGTTTGTTTGCCTCCTAAAACATCAAAAAAGAAAAATGTTCGTGTCAGTAACGATTTTTGTGCCACGCACACATTGATACCTTCTTTTAAATCTTAGTCAATTTAGTTAATACTTTCATAAATTTTAGTTAATGTATTGTACAACTGATAATTAACCTATATTACTGTTAAGTCTTATTAAAAGCCGTTCAATAGTTTTCTTTTTATGACAGACTAACAAACATCCATTAGTTTCAACAAACTTTAGGATTAAATATTGAGATCAGTATTGTGTATTTTCGCAACTCTAGGCCCATAGAATACCACATTTGTTTGATAAGACTTCCTTATTGATGTAATCATTGAGTATAGCGTAAAGTAAGCTTAACGTGGACATGCAATCAGCTATCGTCTATAATAACACATATTACTAATCCGGGAGTTATGTCACCCTCAACAGTTAGCAAAGTTCTTGTTTGTTCGTTCAATTATTAACATTATAATGTGCTATTTAGGTTAATATTTCACTGTTCTCTTACCTAATTATATATATATATGGGTCATTCCATGTCAAATCGACAAATTTTTTACCTGACCCCCTTTGATTTCGCTGAAAATTTTCTATCTTTTTCTACCCCCCGAAAGTTATTTTTCAGCATTTTTTCAAATTTTTTTTCCCGACTCAAAAAAAGTTATGAATTTTTGAAAAAAACCGCTCTTTTATTTTTAAATTGCCAGAACTTTTTCAAAAATTGACCGTTTGGGAACTTTTTTTTTGAAAATTTTTGTTTTTAAATGTAGTTTTCGAAAAAAAATATGAAAAAATTTTCAGAGTCCCAGATATATGAAATATTTTAGTTTTTTTGAAAAAAACCGTAATTTTCTCAAAGTCCGACCGTTTTTTTTTTTTCTTTTTTTGCTCTAAAAATACTTCAACTAATTCTGCAATGATCCCCGTTAATCAAAAGATGTGACGACAGTCGCTTCTAATTTTTTTTCTTGATTATAAAAAAACTTTTGTTGAATTTTTGCTGATTTTATATAACTTTGTTATGAAATTTTTTTTATTTCCTCGTGAAACCTCAAAAGTTGATAAATAAAATTTTATTGGAGAATTTTTAAATAATATGGAATGTAGATGATATCTTTTTTACCGACAATCGATAGCTCTTAAATTATCACATTGTATCAACTGGAGGTAACTTTTAAACCCATTGTATTTTTGATGTTGTCATATTTCAGTACCAAAAAAAAAACGTCCATAAGAGTAAAAAAATAACGTCAATGAGAGAAAAAATTTTTTTTTTTTTTTAAATAACAATTTCTTGGACGATAATCACTTGAAATTCTCCAATAAAATTTTATTTATCAACTTTTGAGGTTTCACGAGGAAATAAAAAAAATTTCATAACAAATATATAAAATCAGCAAAAATTCAACAAAAGTTTTTTTATAATCAAGAAAAAAAATTAGAAGCGACTGTCGTCACATCTTTTGATTAACGGGGATCATTGCAGAATTAGTTGAAGTATTTTTAGAGCAAAAAAAGAAAGAAAAAAAAACGGTCGGACTTTGAGAAAATTACGGTTTTTTCAAAAAAACTAAAATATTTCATATATCTGGGACTCTGAAAATTTTTTCATATTTTTTTTCGAAAACTACATTTAAAAACAAAAATTTTGAAAAAAAAAAGTTCCCAAACGGTCAATTTTTGAAAAAGTTCTGGCAATTTAAAAATAAAAGAGCGGTTTTTTTCAAAAATTCATAACTTTTTTTGAGTCGGGAAAAAAATTTTTAAAAAATTCTGAAAAATAACTTTCGGGGGGTAGAAAAAGATAGAAAATTTTCAGCGAAATCAAAGGGGGTCAGGTAAAAAATTTGTCGATTTGACATGGAATGATCCATATATTATATAATTATACATTATTAGCTATGCCCGCGACTCCGTCCGGGTAGAACCTAATGCAAAACAACAGTGACTAATAAAATCATAATGTATTACGTCCATTTACATATCTACTTTCACAATTTTGTCATTATAATTACAATAACTTTTGATACAGTAAACCGATTTAAATGAAACGAAGACTAAATATTACTCGAAGATATGATTTATGAATGTGAGGTTTTATCGTGAATGCAGTACTTTAGCAGTGATGTGTGTTCAAACAAACAGACAGGCATTTCTAAAAATGATAGAAATGTATTTTATTATCTATTCCAAGACACCTGCAATACATTTTTTCACAAACTACGAGGAAACATTTTTCTGGTTCGGATTTCCTCACAATATTTTTCTGCTCTGGTAACTGATAACGCTACCAATTCAAAATAGTAAATATACACGAATTTTGTAAAATTCTTTATTACACATCGGGATTTGAAGCATACACCGAATCTATATTCCGCTGGTGCAGTCACTCGACCAACCTTATTACAAAAACATGTATGTATGGTAATAATGATTTGGTCTCATTTTCTTCGTTAATAAACCCGTACAAAGCCGGGGCGGGAAGCTAGTATACAATAGTTTTTTTTTAATATTCTTAGATGTTAATATTGTTGCAATAAGTTTAATACGACGGCAAACACCCACGCTAACGGAGAAAGGGGAAGCCGTCATAATCCCTAATATTCGCCGGCTCTCGATCATAAACGCGGACTCGAACCACAAAGGTGACGTAATAACGACCGCTAATCCCCTATTGTGGCGCCATCTCTTGACAGATTGCCGCCGACTTGAATGGAGATTACACGCTGAACCACTAGGGGCGCTTTGTTCGGCCCGTTATTATTGGGAAAGCGTATTGTAGGGTAGAATGTTAGGGATAATTTGTTTTTGGAATGTGTCGGGTTTTACAAGCAAGTGGTAGAATTGGTTATATATACTTTTATTGAAGTTAAAGTCTGTGTTATTAATTTTCATATGATTTTTTTATATCAATTAGTAAATAAGTTATTTGTACACAGATTTCTCAATTTATATAAATTATTTTACATACTTATTTTATCACCATTTTTATTACCTTCACTGCCACTAAAGAGGATAATCAAATTACGTAATAAATTTTGATGCGGTTTTCACAAACATTTAGAAAATTACTTTCGAAAATTTTGTTATAATACAGGCATATAATATTCATCCGAAGTAGATAAAACGTAAAATACTGTAATCAAATGAGAAAAAATACTTTTCAGAAACAAACATTAGTAACTCTGGCAGTCTGGCTAAACCTTAACTATGGATTATGAAGTAGGTATACCAGAATAATATACTTCGGAATTGTACATGTTAAAAATGCCTACGAAAAGTGAAAAGTATATGTCTATCTCCCAACAATAACCGTCAGTAGCCATTTTTATATTTAATACTAGCTGACCCGTGCAACTTCGTCTGCACCAAATCGGTTATTACCGGTTTCAATTGTATTTTTAAACTAAAAAAAATAATCTTAAAAAACCTAAAACCCTATTGCAGCGTTATCCAGCACTTCCAATCGTGAATCCAAACTATCCAGGGACTCACTCAAACATATACCCAGTTGGTATGTGAGAAATCTTTTAAAATAAGCCTAGAATCTGTTCGCAGCATTACCTAAAGTAGTGTCATCAAAGTGAAGATCAAAACTAACTTACATATATTGCCGATAAATGTCTTCCCAGTACCCCTTGTAACTTCATCACGTAACATACTGTAAAAGTGGAACTTTATCTGCATTAAATTTCCATTTTGTTTTAGTTGTTTGTTTTATAAGAATTTGTAAAGTATACGTGAAATCTGCATTCAATTTTAATTTGGTCACATTTATTTTACTTTTGACATACAAACCACCTTTTTTACTGAGATACTGAACTTGGGATAATATACCTTTCTAACAGTGAAAGAATTTTTGAAATCGGACCAGTAGTAGGTACCAAGCATTCCTCGAAAACAAAACTTTACCACTCATTATAATATTAGTATAAATACAACATAGTAACTGCAAACAGTAGTCCGGTGAAGCTGTTAAGACCTTGCTAGGTCAATAGCGTGGTCAGTTGGAGAAAAAAAAACTGCATACACCTCAACTGATTTATTTTAATCTTAGATTCACAAACCTGAACCCAACTACTTCAAGACTCAACAACATTTAGAAAACTAATTTTATCAAATATCGAAACAACACACGTACTGATAGAACTCTAGTTGAGATTCATCTTCTACAATGCAATGTAACTATTATCTAGGTTTATGTTTTAGGAAAAAATCTTGTCACCTTTGTTCAGCAAACATTTTTTATACAATAAAATAAAGGTAACAACATATAAGTGACAGTTTCGTTTACACATATTTTTTTCATATGAGGTTGATAATTACGCATAGAAATGTCATATATCCGTAGCTCAGTTATAACGTACTGAGCATTATATGGTCCGCCGGAGCCGACGGTTCGAATCCCGGCGATCTTCTTTTTTGGTATTTTTTTTAAAGTAGCTTAGGGAAGTATAGCTTATCTTTTTAGCTAATCTGTCTGATATATATAGCACAATGAAAATTTACCAAAATCCGTCAAAAATTTCATTAACTACAAATTTTTGACTTTCGTCCGTTATCCTGGAGAATCCCTTGCGTTTTATGAGATAAAAAGTATTCTAGATGTTACCTTGTAATATTAGTTATCACTGTGCCAAATTTCGTCAAAATTGGTTCAGTACTTTCAGAGTGGTACGTGTTCAAAGGGACAGAGAAACAGGCAGATCCTGGAGAATCCCTTGCGTTTTATGAGATAAAAAGTATCCTAGATGTAATCTCGTAATATTAGTTATCACTGTGCCAAGTTTCGTCAAAATCGGTTCAGTACTTTCAGAGTGATGCGTGTTCACAGGGACAGACAGACAGACAGACAGACAGACAGACAGATAGACAAAAATTGTAAAAAGATTATTTTTGACTTCTATATCGATAACAAAGTCTATCCCGATAAAAATTTTCAAAAAATATTTAATGTACAGATTTGACCTTGCTACAGTTTTATTATAGTATAGATTACTGAAGAATTATGCGTTGCTTGTCAAGCTGTTTTGATAAATATTGTTGTAATCTCTGTTAAATATATTAGTTAGATAGAATATTTAATGTAGATAAATATTGATCTATACATTATACTGATTACTTTTGAAAATAACAAAGATTAAAAATTAAGCAAAACAAAAAGCAAGTTTGTCTCTGTAATGAGTTCTACGAAGTTTCTTTGACTTTGTTAAACTTTCAACATTAAAATATCAAAATGTAAATCAAATAAACGCGACATATTAAATAATTTAATACAATTTCATTTATAACTAGCTGTGTCCGCGACTCCGTCTGCGTGGAGCCTAATGTAAAAAAAATGACTAATAAAGTCATCTGAATGTATTAAGTCTATTTACTTATCTACTTTTCTCTCGTACTTAAGTCGAGTAGTCATTAAAATTACAATAACTTTTGATAGAGTGAACCGATTTGAATGGAACCAAGACTAAATGTTACTCGAGGATATGCTTTATGATTTTCTTGTTGAGGTTCTATCGTGAACGCAGTACTTTATCAGTGATGCGTATTAAAAGAAACAGACAGACATTTCTAAAAATGTATTTTATTATATATTCCTACATACCTGCAACAATTTTATTCACAAAAATCTGAAAAGTACAGAAACGTTATATTCATATTCTTATCATTACATAGTATAAAACAAAGTCCCCTACCGCGTCTGTCTGTCTGTCTGTTCGCGATAAACTCAAAAACTACTGAACGGATTTTCAAGCGGTTTTCAGCAGTGGATAAAGTGATTTATGAGGAACGTTTTGGTATATAATTTGTCAAGGATTTTTATAATCAGGGCTGGACAACGTGTATATCCTATGTCCTATATCCTATGTCCTTTTGGTGCCCTTACAATGTGTATGCAACATTTTATGATGATATTTTTTTATATCATAGGAGTCACCCGATGTTAAGTGTTCACCACCGTCCATAGACACTTGCAACACCAGGGCAGTCGCAAGTGCGTTGCCAGCCTGTGTTTGAGGGAGAGAGGCGCTCTTACTGACCGAACGAAACGCGGCAATGCAAACACTGTTACTTCACGTCGGTTTTCTGTGAAAGGGTGGTACTATCCCGGGCGAACCGACCCATTCCTACAGAAATCAGTAATAGCTTCAGCGTGGCTCTACCACCTCTATAGTCATTGACTAGTTATGTGTATAGCAGATAATAGCATTTATTAACAGACTTCAAAAAGGAGTTTCCCAACTTGTCTTTATATTTTTTAAATGTTCGTGGCTCCATAAATCCGTTATTTATATACCGACCTGGAAAGTTCTTTGTTTTTATTACAAAGGGGATATTTTCAAGCAGGTTTCATTTTAATTTCATTGCTATTGAACCTTGCGTTTCGGAGACACTGCCGGGAATTCTTTATATCGAGCAGGCAATGTATGGTTATTGGGAAATTGCTAGATTTATGACAATCAAAGTCTTGGTATCAACCTGACTATAGCGAAAGACGTTCTGGAGTACTTTTCTATAGTGAAGTTTTTTGAAGCCCGTAAATCTTTTCATTTCCTGTTATATAAGTATATTGGTGTTAATATTTTATTTATATATTGTAATATTAAATAGGCTAAACATAACTTCATAAAAACCTCACCTTTTACACCTACCAACATTTATCTCTGCACCACCTAATGGTTGACTGGTAGAGAATGCCTTAGGCATTAAGTCCGCCATTGCGTATTTAACGCATAAAGTGTAAATAAATAAATAAATAAGTAAGTAGCAAATAGTAATGCAGTCCAGTTGACACTGAATGGTCATCGTAGCATTTTGTCTATAAGTCACCTTAATGAGACCAAGCACATATTAGTATGTAAATACTCATAAGGATTGCGCTGGAACGCCTCATGTACCAGTATCTACTATTTTAATCAATTACTAGTGTTAAATCAATAATAATAAATTATGTGTAGTCCACACACGGTAGGATTCTGATTATTTTTTAAGAGAATGAGATGAATACACTAAGGAAGTGGTTGACATACGTTGTTGGCATTATTTTGTAATATATATTAGCAATGTTAATGACACACAACACACAATAATTTTTAAACGGACGTTATAGTCACTACAATGCTACAGAAAATAATGTAATATAGATTTCAGCGTTTCTCTCTCTCCCTCTCCCTCTCTTTTTAAATGTTTCGAGTACATTAAGAATATATTATCTCATTCTCTCACAGGATAAAACGTATATATACGTTTATAGCTATATCTTTTGTCGTTACACCTTTTCGTTTTATAAAATCCAATTCACACCATCCCAAAAGAAATTCCACTTCAAACATAAGACTGTATTAAATACTGAAACTCAGAAGAAACCGCAATCAGATGCTATTGTTTATATTATCTATACATATCACTAACATAGTACATATATAAAGTTTCAACTCTGTATAATTTTTCGCTATTAATAAAACTACATTCAAGTCATACCACGTACGTATAAATATTGACACTGGCAAAAGCTTCTGCGGTACGTAAAAATAAAACAAAACGCATACGAAGCCGCAGGTTCTTGCTAGTGTTAGAATATTTTTGTTCCACGCCCTCCAAATTAAATGTTTTAACCCGAAATTATTTAGTTGTGTACGACGTCAGACCTGATGATGGATCGGGCCAATAATTGCGTAACAGTTGACAAGCGAGAAGTAATTTGACGGAAATAGAGGGGCGCCGGGGTTATTGATGAGTTTCCCGAATGCCGGGTCGGTTCTGTATTGTTTTAGAAGGTTTACAGAAGGTAAATCCACATCTGTGGAAGCAATGATGGCTCAATGGAGAGGGAGTTAAGCCTTTTTCTACTGCCTAGCTTAGTTATATAAGACTTGTTGAAAATCTATCGCCAAGAATCTAGGTACCTTGCGGCAGCTGCACTTAAGACTAGTTCTCCTCTAAGTTTAGCGTGTCGCCATCTTAGAGCAACACGGCGCCATTGTTTATGTAACAACAAAAGAAACTGTATAGAAGTCTTAGATCTTTTTCTATTTGTTCTCTTGTTAGCTGCTATCTACAAGCTGTGAAGTTTGTTATCAAACTCCTATAGGTATGTTCCGACAATTTTATTTGGTTAAGTATGCTTTGGACTCGTAATTTAAGAGAACCTTATTAAAAGTACTCATATATGCTTTTCCCCTTATACTACTGACTATAATTTTTCAATATTAAGAAACAAGAAACCTTTTTCATAATACTATATTGATAACAACTAAAATTAAAAAAAAAATAGAATAGAAAGTCAGTGGAGAAACAGCGGAAGAAAAAGCCCGAAATGCTGCGGCCAGAACAAACTCAAGGACAACTAACATAGTTATAATATTAAGACAATGGAATTACAAGTTAACTATGGTGGGCACATACATAAGGTAGCACTTCCCTCCTTATATTCCCCGTCCTACTAACCTTTTACTAAATTTTACATGTCTTGTCATTATTTATTAAAATTAACAAAACTAAACTTTAATCAGATTGTCTATTTCTTAATCATATGTTCTTCCAATAGGTGGTAGAGCCACGTTGAATCTATTACTGGTTTCAGCATGAAAGGGTCGGCTCGCCCGGGGTACTACCACCCGACCCACATAAATACCGACGTGAAGTAACAGTGCTTGCATTGTTGCGTTTCGTTCGGTCAGTGAGAGCGCCGGAAGATCACCTTTTTTTTTACATGGGGAAATCCCTACGGATATCCACCCTAGCCGGGCAGCTGACGGTGGGATATGTCCGACTTGCACGGACTAAAACCCCATGGTGCCTCCTTACACCTATTTGACCGGGGAGCAGGAACTGCCTACGGCACTGCGTCTGCTCACCCGGAAACGTCTGCTCACCCGGATGCGTCTGCTCACCCGGAAGATCACCTCACCTAACCCGACCGCATCCCCCCCCCCCCCCCCCCGACCACAAACACAGACTGGCAACGCACTTGCGACTCCCCTGGTGTTGCTAATGTCTATGGACGGTGGTGATCCGGTTAACATCAGATGACCCACCTGTTCGTTTGCATTCTATGATATAAAAAAAACATAAGTTTGGCCATATGTATATTTGTGGGAAATATACAAACACTCGGTCTGAACACAAATTAATAATCTTCATTTTCGAATTACATTTTTTAATCGGTCTCCTATGTTTATGACAATACCTCCCACAGACAGCGCACACTCTGTATCATCTACATGACTTTGGCGGAATTGTGTATTGCTTACACACGGCGCCATAAACTAAAGAAGAAGAAGGTAGCACTAAAATATGCCACACATTCTAAACTGTCACTGCAACATTTCCTTCCATGTGTATTCTTTTATCTCAAAAGTTCAGACGCTATTCAAAATGGCGTCCGGCCAAATTATCACTGAACGATTATAGCTTCAAATCTTGATGCGAAATAAAATAAAGAAAGATTATCTAACAAAATATATGATTTAAAGTGAATTTTAATATTAAATATTCAAATGTTTTCATATCATGTGTATAATGAAATATAATTACACCAGGCTATACATAAAGAATATCCATTAGTAAAAATTAAATGATTTAGAATCTGTTAACAATTTAAATAGTTAAAATGAAATGCTGTTATTATCACGACCGCATCGTTTCGAATGTTTAAAAATAAATTAGTATTTATGAATAATTTAAAGAAAATTCTGACTATTCTGCGATATACAGCGCTTTGAATAATGGGCTTATGTAGATTATAATATGTGGGAAAAATTATACCTCTTATTAATTTGGACTACAACAGCCGACTTAAGGGGAAGATAATTAATAAACATCAGGATTTTATTCATCATTTAATATATATAAATAAAAAAATATTTTCGAATGTAAGTACATAATTACAGAACGGGTGCACCACCTATTTGTATAATTCTTTCTTTATTTTGTCCGTAATTATCAGGAAAAAGCTTGTATGAAAGAAGATGTTTGAAAAATCATATGGAAACGTGAAAACTTTGTTTTAAAAAAAATGCCCTATAAAAAGTGAGTGAGTGAGTAATACAAAAGATACAAGGGAGATTTTCAAAAATATTGAAGGAATTAATAGATTGAAGTTCATTTGTTCAGTTGTAATTTTGTTTCAATACATTATCTCATCGCAGAGGGAAGATTTGATATCATTGTTTCCGTTAGTCCACAAGTGTAAAGCCAGGGTGGGCAACTAGTATAGTAATTAAATATTTTATTCGTTTTAATTTCCTTTAATAGATTTTGTTAATAACTAAATTATACGCTCGAATCAATAACTTTTTCTGAAGCAAATGAAGTTGAAAAAAGGTATCGTAAGAAAGTAAAACTTCTTTACACTTACATATTTTTTCTATATTTTATTCAATACCTACATTAAAAAATCCAAATGAATGTCGAGCACGTATTTTTCTTTGTTAATTTTCTTTTAATCTTCGAAATAATCAACATATATACACATTATTATAGATCTTACTTTATTATGTACCTATTTTCCCCTAGCTTTTAGTACTAAACTAAACAAACATACATACAATCACACACAAAATCATATACACAATCATATTGGAATATAGTTCTCCTCTCACATCGTGGCTAAAAAAATTCATTTAAAAGACTTTTGCAACGTAGTAGTGTAGAAATCATTTCCATGATAGAATTTTACTGCATTTTGCTTGATTTGTGCATTGGAGTGCAGTGGAGTGTCTACGTGTTTATTTCCATCAATATCAAAGACAAAAATCTATAAATTTAATATCCACACAAATAATTATCTTATATAGAACACAAAGCAGTGGCAGCGGACATGCGACTGTAATAACCACTGCGTTGACCGTACAGTTTACTATATAAATAATAAAATGAGCGTAAGTACTTCCCCTTAACATAAAATCTTTATGTCACATTACAAAAGATATATATCGAGAAAGTTGCTAACGAAAATATAATAGAACATTTGTTTGACGTCAGCAGAATTTAAAAATTTATAGCTTGTAGTCACATATTAATTGGTCGTTGGATACGATATATACGATGTTTATTATGTTTGGTTTTATTTCGTTTTGTATGTGGTATTTTTTTAAAGTGAAACCAGGATAAATTGAACTGTGATACTAATGTATCTAGGAAATCAATTTATAGTCGGAGTTTTTTGTATGTCAAAAGATTTTTTATGTATTAATCGACTGGGTAGAGATCAGCCTTAGTTGGACCAAATTATATATTTAGATGCTTTTTTCTAGAAATTGGAGAAATTGCATTGATAATAAATATTTTATTACCTAAAACAAACTCCTTAAACTAATCATTTACGTTACTAATTAGCATTCATTTTTCCAGTGTTCCGAGAATTTTTAATGACATCTGAGAATAATTCATTAGTATTTCTAAATCACTTATGTTCAATAAATAAATTATATTAGGTAAAATGCTACCAATATCATAGAATATATAGTCAAATAACGCAAGTTTTTTAATAAAAAAATTTCAAGGCAGTCATAAGGACTGCCGACAGAAGTGAAAACTCAAAATAATGGAATTTAAACTGTGTTTTCTTTTGATTTTTTATAATGTAGTGTGAATGGTTTAAATTTTTTTTTAATTGAAATTACTATCATTAATTCTCTCTTTCACATCTATTGGCACTCCGAATAATAATGATATACTTTTTTATATAGTTTATTAATTCATAAAACATATGATGGACTGCACAATCTTTATACAAAATACCATTATTAGACGTACACAGGTTCTTATAGTACGCGACGCTAGTCTGACGCTGACGCTGACGCTGTCAGTCACGCTTACTAGCATGTCATGACGCGAAATTATAAATTTATCTCCTGCCAAGAAATATCGCTCAACGCATCTAAAAAGTTATTACTAAAAAATAAAAGCCGCTAAAACCTCGTCGAAAGCCCCTCATTTCTTCTGTAAATAAACTCACCTCTATCGAAGAGTGATTCTAAATTTAAATTCAAATAATCCATCGAATGTAACGCGAAAATAGAAACATAAACAAAACCTTACAGATGACAATCGTATGTAGTTATTGTAACGAATGTGAATAAAAAATACACACGAAGAATTATGAACCTTAAAACGGTGGCGTTAAGACACATTATAATTTAAAAGTGGTGTCCAATTTTTCATCGCAGCGCTAGTGATGTCTCTAATGTAAACAGATACCGGTCACGTATTCGTGGACGTGTCATAGTACACTTTAGTCGGCGTGACATACGCGTTGACACGATAATCTCGGTTAAACGAGTGGCATTTTTTAAAAGATCGTCAGTCATTGTCTGATGGAGTATATTATTAAAAAAAAGGCTAATACTTCACGGAAAACGTCGTCCCGACTCTCCATGGAAGTTTTTTTTCCGAAAACTTTACTATTTTCATATGTTAAAAATACCATTCCTGATTATTTTTTCCTTCAACAGATAGGTGACTATCTTAATTTCTTCCTTATAACTCAGTTGTTAAGAGATTTATATCCGTGGATGATTTTGTTATCCTTGCGATGTGAGTTTGTTTGTTTGTCTGTTACGCTTCCACGCCTTGACTACTAAAGATTGAAATTTTACATACACGTTATCACTGGTGCAAAAAGGGATATACAGTACTTTAATTAAAAAAAAAAGCTTTTCCTAAGGAATGGGTGGAATCTTCATTAACACGAGCGAAACCGCGGTTAAAGCTAGCTTAATGTAATTATTATTCGTATTATTTATATTAAACCAGCTTCCTGACTTTCAGTTGAAAAATAAATTAAGTTTTGATTAAATTTGAGAAAATCATCATTAAAAAACATCACAAAAAAAACTAGAATATAATTAAACCGATCATGACAAAAGATGAGGTCTTTCTTTTCGTTTGTCTATTAGTATGTTGATAACTAGAAAAACAATACCAATTTTCCCAAATCATAGGTATTATCTTTGAACAGGTGTTAGTATATGTTTTATTATCTTAGGTAGTACCACTTTTTTTATATTATAGGAGGCAAACGAACAGGTGGGTCACCTGATGTTATGTGATCACTACCGTCCATAGGCACTGGCACCACCAGGGGAGTCGCAAGTGCGTTGTCAGCCTGTATATGGATGGTGAGGGAGAGGGCGTTGGGAGGGGGAGGGGAGGTGGGCCCCCGGCGCTCTCACTGACCGAACGAAACGCAACGATGCAAGCACTATTACTTCACGTGGGTGTTTCTGTGAGTCGGTAGTACCCCGGGCGAGCCGACCCATTCACGCTGACACCTGTAATACCTTCAGCGTGACTCTACCACCTCCCAAACCTATATGTAAGTTATGAAGTTTAAAGTTGTAGCGACACAGTATAGCGCGTGCATAGCAATTTGTCTGCGTAGACAAATTGCGAGGCACACGCCCTACGCTGCTGGCCGCAGTCCCCTCCAACCGATCGTAGAATACGTCCGTGTACACATTTGTATTAATAATTGTTTCAGTTAATGTTATAAAATAAATACCATTGTATGCGATAAACGTGTCTTTATTGACCTCATAGGTAAAAAGTAATTAAATTTCAACAAAACGAGTTCTAATACATTCAGTCTCCACATTTTATTTAAATATTAAAATATTAAGCAATATTATAACGCAGTAGATATCTTTTTAAATAGAGATTTTTTTAATATCTGGACTTTAACAAATCTAGCTTTTATTATTAAACCACAGTACCCACTTTTATACGATAAAGCAAGTTAAAATCCCAAACTCGACGTACAAAACGTTAATTATAATGGAATTCAACAATTCTGTTATCATAATATATTTAATATTATTCCGGTATTCCGTCTCGCACACAAAAATGTTTTACATTATTATTTACATATAAAAAAAGCATCATCATCTTGATAAAAAAATAATTAAATAAAAAAAAATTATTAAAAGCAAATGTGGCAGCGATTACAGCTAAAACATAAAGTACTGTACTGCGATCTTTATGCAATCCTGAGATTAAAGCATTGTATTGATTGCAGGAAGTAAAATTTAAAAATGTAATCAAAGTTAAATATTACTCAAAAATTCATATACAAAATCTATTAAACACACCGGCAAATTTGCTGACATATACTGGTACATCAATTTTGTCTAATTTTGACAGCAAGTAATATTTTTTATTATAAATTGCACACAAATAAAACCGAAATGTAACGTTTCCACGTTAAACAAAAGCAGTAAATAATAAAATTAAAAGTCGCTTCAGCTCAACGACTCATGCAAATTATAATAAAATAATAACCTAATAAATCATACCACATTAACACCGGCCGTAAATAAAATAAATATGGGTATTAAAATGGCGTGCCGTCTAACAATGCGCCAAGATAAACTAACCTCAAATATATATACGCTCGACCACTCAATTTGTCACTCATTTTAGACAATGCTGAAAATTCCATTGTATTCGTTAAGACTGTCTTCGATAATCAGCTGTCAACGCTTCCAACACTATTGTCAGCGGGACAACAATGTTTTCGATCTAAAAAATAGAAAAAATGACACATATCACAGAACAAGTTAAACGAATTTGAGACATAACGTCAAACAATACAGTGCAATTTCAAAGTGTGTGATCTATGGTACATGCCAAAACAAGATGGCCGAAGCCATTAAAATGACGCTTGAAAACAGCGCGAGATTTTTTTTTAAAAGTGAAGATTGAATTGTTTTCCAGTTTTAAAACAATGGCGCGCTTATTTCTGGATTTGTTAACGAAACTGACAGGTGCTGATTTGTTAGTGATTCCCCGAATACCAGAATAGAGTGGGACGTCAAAACACAAGCGTTAAACGAAAAGGAATGGCTTTTGTTGTTTTATAATGCGAGCCGCTAATTTTCCTACAAATAGCTACGTGTCCATTATACGGATTCTTTATATCAATTTGAGCGGGTTTAATTTACTTGTGTCGCGTCGCGTCAATTTTTATTTTCGTCATACCGTGTCACATTAACGTTACAACGATAATGCACGAACAACGTGCTCACGTGTGTTGTTATGATGTGCGATTTTTTGAATTTCGAGTACATATTATAACCTATTTTTGAAGTTATACTTCTTTAGGCGCGTTATGAAAAAATGATGAGAGTGAAATTTTAATTTTTGTGACACAAAATTAACAGTATGAAGCTGTCTGCTTAACCGCTCATTAAGTCTCGAAAAAAAAGCTACCAACAAAATAGAAATTGAACCTCGATATTAGTCGCGCATGTTGGTACGCTCGTCGTTTTTTGTTTTTTTTTTTTTTTTTCTACAAACGTAGATTAAGGCGAAAGATAAAATTTTTGAACAGATTGTTATCTTGTTACGCCAAAGAAGTATAACTTCTAACGCGTGTACATAAGTACACACACACTTTTTTTATGTTACTTAAATATTTTTTAATCTTTATCATTGATATGATCTGTATTATTTACGCATTTATAAATAAAGTTGAAGTATCATATATCCCAGTTATCTTGGTACCTGTGCCATGTAATTATATTTTATCCATAGACTTGTGTTATTTGTCTCTATATTGTGTAATGTTGGTGGTGCTTTACGTAATATAGTTTGGTTATTATGCACAAGTGAAGTGGATTGGAAATAATACCACGAAGCATGGATTCTGACTTGCCACAAAAACTCCCAGGAAAGTTCTAACAAGATGGCCACCATCTTGTTAGTTCATTGAAATTATATCAAGAAACCTGTGATGTCGTTACTCACTTGACAATGGCAGTAATAGTCTACTAGAAGACTGGTTGCCAAAAATAAAACAGAAGACGATATATCCCAGTCAATCCTCGAATTAGCTGAACTGATCTTGACAAGATTTTTAGTGATAGTCACAAGAACTCATTTAATATGATATAGGTTATAATATAACCTATATAATAGTATATTATAATATTACCCATTTCTACATAAGTTAAATAATAATCACGAAATTTAACTAACAATTATAAAGTAAAAGACATTCAAAAGACAAACAGAAAACAAATAAAAACATCAATTTTTATTACACAACAGAACAATTTCTAAGACAATGAACTCGCAGACACTAACTAAAATTTGTTTTTTTTTATACCACGATGGTGGCAAACAAGCATTCGGGTCGCCTAATGTTAACCAGTCACCGCAGCCTACGGACGCTTGCAACATCGGAGATGTCACATGCGCGTTACCGATCCCCTATATTTCTTAAAAAAATATATCTATATTGAATATTCAGATCAAGAGAAAAAATCTTCTGACTGCAATTAGTTAGAATAAATAAATAATCTTATAATAAATATAAAATAATCAAACACATAAAAATATTAATATACACTTTTATATCATTACGGTTCGATAAAAAATAAAAACCTCGATAAATCATAAAGTGACTTAATCAATTTTTTTCCGTTCCGTTATTTAATAATATATATATCTTTAATATTTGAAAATATTGTCGCCATTCTACTGTAATTTACGACGATCGGTCGGCAAGAATGAATTTACAACTCGGCTCGGTCGCGTTTCACTTGCTATTAGAACAATAAAACTAAATCTTACTCGTCTAAATGTACGATATTATTTTTTGTTTTCGTCTTTTTAACTAATAATAAATTTGTAAACATCAAAAAGTGTGTCCATTGTAAATCTCACGAAAGTGACTGAGCTGTTAATGTATCACGCAAAAAGTGTCTAATGTAATTCTGTTAGTCATTGTGAATATGTTACTGCGCATCTAGAGATATCTGGACTTTAGAGCTCAGTTCCTAGCTAAGAGTTTTACAATCTTAGGTTACATAAATTTTCGAACTGATTACGCTATTGGCCTAACGGGCCTTCACAGCTTCACCGGGCTAAGGCGAGCACTTAAGGCACATCGCCGCTTGGCAATTAGGTTGGGCTGTGGCCGTGGATGCTACTTCGCGAATCTGTGTAAGCTAAACTAAGCTAGCTATTCATACATGTAAGCATTCCTGCGAAACGTACTGGCATGTGAGCCTCACGAATCCAAACGTGTATTTTGTTTCTGACTACCAGGCTAATCAACCAAATACCATTTTATTACCTATATATCCAATCACGTTATAGGCTATCTACCATCACGCTGCGACCTTAAGTAGTGGAGCAATTACCTTCCAAAATGTAACTTGAAAAGTACTTTAAGCAAGAACGAAGACAGAACCGGGACTGTGAATGCCTACGTCACTACTATCAAGCCACGCGGTTCTTTATATTTAAGCCTACGTAACTGTTTTAAGAGTGACTGAATTTTTTTTAAAACAAAAATTGAATAACAATAAAAAAATAGATACTACGACCGAAGTCGCTGCCAGATATAAATATTTGTAATAAAAATACACTCTAGAACACAGGTGGTGAAATCGCGCAGTCAATAATCGTTAAAAACTCTAGCGCACTAAAATGTGTCGAGTTATTGTTTAAATAAACAATAGACGAAAGACAATAAAGATACAGTAGAATAGACCGCATAACGATATTATGAGTGACGTGTATAAACATAGATTAAGTATTTATAGATATGCAAGTAACTTTTTTCATACCGTGCCCGAATGACGAACGAATGAACGTCGACTGGACAATATTTCGACTGAATTTTAATTATGCAATTTTTCATCAATGTTTTCTTATGACATTATTACGTAAAATTATCGGCCGTAAACCGACTTTACAGACAACTAAATTTTTTTAAAGCCATTACTTTGTTCGTGTTTATTCTTCGCTATTCAGTTACTCATACACAGGGTATATATAATTTATATCATATTAAATTACAAAAAAAACAACAGAGACGGAGTAATAGATTAGTGTAGTATGTACGGATAAATATCATGTGAAGGTCTGCATAACTTATAACCAGAAGAGTGTGAAATATAAAAGTGGTAGGATATAGGAGTAGACGAAGACTGAAGAAAATGTAAGTGGATTGTGTGAATAATGGATATGTGTATAAAACGTGTGAAAACTGAGTTGACAGTTGAGGGAAAGATGGAAACATGTTATGCCAACCGTAATTAGGGCCAACGATGTGACCATAGCCTGCTTGTTAGAAAGAAAGAAGAAAGAAATTGTTTATTTTTGACACGAACAAACAAATTAGACAAAAAAATGAACTACATGTGAAAAAAGAAGATAAAAAAATGTCCAACAATTGGCAAACCCATTCAGCCAATGTGTGCAGTACAGCAGCAGTACTGCAGCGCTGATTTTCGATGGGAGCCCTTGTGTTGATAAACGGACGTTCAGTCGGTAGATTCTTTCTGTTTGTTTTTTCTTATTTGCTTCAATGTCCAGAATGTAACTGACCAGTGGCATCCTGTGGAGCTCTTATAATATGAGGTAGCCGGTTTATGAGCTAGCGGGTGGAAATTTCTGGAAGCCTGTTACATTACATTTACGATGACGTTTTAAAAGAAGGGTCGAAGTTCGAGGTACGCTATTTTTAGAATCTTATTTTGTGCTTACGATAATTGGAGCTATAAAATTTCAGTATGTGCGTTTATTTTTTCCACGCATCTATGACTCATTTGTACTGTTTTATTTATAGAACCAGGTTGTTCGCAATGTCTAAAGAAAAGTGTAGAATACCTCAAATACTTCCTCAGTCTTTAAAAGTAGTGTATTTTTTGTAGAGATCCTAAAAATATATTTTATTTTAAATTCCACGTTTTTATTATATTGTATTAGATATAAAATTAAATATCAGAAACGAATTTTAGAACTGTCATATCTGTATGATAATTGATCTATGAAAAAACCGAGAAGGCGGTCTCGGAGCAAGAATAACCGTTCTAAAATATTGAGGAGCGTTGAAAAATATACGTCAAACAAGTATGTGAATAATAAGAGTCGACGACAAACACTCAATATTCAGGCCAGAGTTACGTTTAGCGAATGAATTGTTGCTTCATATTTACTGTTACACCGGTAGAGGAGCGACCAGTCACTTTTTATTCCGTAGAAAAAGCGTTTATAGTGCGATAATGAGGTATTGAACAAATCGTTGGTCGACCTTATTATTTTATATGTATTTTTTAAACCAAACAATTCTGACGAGTAGCGGTGGTTTTAAATAATTTATTATTTTAGTTTTTTACGGTTGTTGTGTTTACTGTAAGAATGATATTGTATGTGTATGTATGTAGTAGACTGTATAATGAAGCAGCTGACATCCGCCCGCTTAGTTGTGTATTAAGTTAATTTTGAATTGAAAAAATGGCAGAAATTCAATGGAGTCAAAAAACTAAGTAATCTAGAACCTTCTACAAAAAATTCCGTATCGAATGGTCACGCACGGTCGAATGGTGCGGGGTGGTAGGGTGTCTGTACCCGACTGGATCGCGACCACCCTACACCAGGTGGAACACCCGCCATAGTGGCACGTTTGGGCGTGTCGCGTTCCGGGATCAGCCGGTGTATATCCAGCAACCAGGGGGGGGGGCTGTCCCTAACTGGGACGCTTTCAGGCCGGCATGACAGCGGCGACCGGCGATGGATAGTATGTCTTTCGGCGGTCGCCATTGTTTTTGGATTGTACTGTGCTTACCATCAGGCACAGTACAGTCACTTTGCCGAGCTACAATAAAAAAAAAAAAAAAAACAGTCCTATGTCGATACATTCAATAGTTTTGATGTGATTGCGTCTCAAAGGAACTGTATTTTAATTATATAAATATACAGATAGAAGATATATATGTACTTTATATTTGAGAAAATATATATGAGTAGAGTATTACCCTTATTTTCCTCTAAAAAAACTGAAATGTGTGCGACTGGATTCCAACCACAATATACCACATATATACCAACCACAATAGAAGTCACAGGCTCAGGCGTATCACGTTCTTGGATCAACATGTACATCAAGCAATAAAGAGAACTAGTAAAGTGTATATACCCGACTGAAACGCTACCACCATGCTTACTATAAACTCATTACAGTGACTCTCGTTTGAGTTGTTGAGTTTCAGCCTCATTTTATATAACCGTAAGTAATTAAGCATAGTGGTAGAGTGTCTATACCCAACTGGAAAGTAACACTATGCGTGTGATGATAACTTTATAACAGTGACTCTCTTTTGAGTTGTTGAATTTAGCATTATCTTATATAACCGTCAGTAATTAAGCATAGTGGTAGAGTATCTATACCCAACTGGAACAATAACACTATGCGTGTGATGATAACTTCATAACAGTGACTCTCTTTTGAGTTGTTGAATTTAGCATTATCTTATATAACCGTCAGTAATTAAGCATAGTGGTCATTTCTATACCCGATTGGAACGATAACACCATGAGTGTGACGATAAACTTATCACAGTGACTCTCTTTTGAGTTGTAGCGATTCAACATCAACTAATATAGCTGCCATTAATTTGTAGACAGACAACGAAACGATTGTTACCGATGGAATTATATTCGATTTTTCGATAACCGCTCAGGTTTTTGAGTGTTACTAATATTAGAATTAGCACTAGAATGTCTATACCCAACTGGAACGATAACACGGTGCGTATAACGATAAACTCATCACAGTGACTCTCTTTTGAGTTGTCACGATTCAGCGTCAACTCATATAGCTGCCATTAATTTGTAGACCAACAAGAAAACGATTATTACCGATGGATTATATTAGATTTATCGGTAAACACTGGTGTTTTTGGATATCACTAATCACTATACTCTCATTCAGATACAGTACCATCCGTTTATAGTGCTTTCTCTTTTCCAGTTGAAGTAAAAAATTTACATAGTTTATATATTACTAACCGTGCACTAAATGTTATAAAATGAGTTAATTTCATTTCATTCTTGTTAAATAAACGAAAACCTTGTTAACATATCACAAAATAATGTAATCAAAGAGAATTAAACATTAAAAAGATATATAAAATATTAGTTTTAAC
Source organism: Antheraea yamamai (assembly GCA_036509395.1). NCBI lineage: Eukaryota > Metazoa > Arthropoda > Insecta > Lepidoptera > Saturniidae > Antheraea > Antheraea yamamai. Next base: position 4,351,737 of record AP028437.1, on the reverse strand, counting down.
AATTTTTCATAATCATCAATGTCGTAAAGGAGAGTTATTTCGGAAACGAAAATCAGATCAGATTATAATTATCCGATGAAAATATTGTTGAATTCTTTTATTATAATTAATGTATAGTTACGTTGACAAATTATTTATTTCCCGATGTCATCAGTCATACTGGAGTGGGACAGGCCGCCCACGCGTACCAACTATTTACGTCACGCCGCGCTGCATTGTGGGCTCCCGACAACATAACTCGACGCACTTGCTAATTACAAAGGTAATTTCGCTAATTTATGGCGACTAACACAGATATTATGTGAAAATAAATAAAACATAAATATCTAATTTATCTATGAGCACTTCTATGTTTTAAGTGATTTATATATGTTATTATTACTTGTGAAAATATAACTTTTAATCGAATAAATCTAAACATAATTTTGTTTTGTTTATTTGAAAATGTCCATTTCTAGAACTACTTCATTTCATTTTTCATCGCATAGCAAATTAAATGCGGATTATTAGATCATTATAACCTATTAAATATAACGCTATAACAGTTGCAAGAACAGCAATCGCCATGCAAAATGTAGGTCAGGAAGAACTTTAAACGAGTGAGTGATACAAAAGAATGCTTCGTACTGTAGAAAAGTGGAACAAGAGTTCTGCCTCTGCTTCACTATCAAAGCAGACATCACGGTGGGTTGAATCTTAAACATACTCTATTACTCTTGGCTTTCGGTTTCTACTATCCTTTATATTCATTTATATTTACTATATATTCGTTGGCGTTAAGTGTGCGGAACTCTGATGTGCTACGAAGAGCCAATGTCAGTGCCATTGAGGCCTACGTAATGAAGCAATAGGTTCGCTGGTGGAGGCATGTTTCACGTATCACAGAGGATACAGTGACAAGGCGCATCTTTTACTCAGCTTGTTGACGGCAAGCGGACGCAAGGCGAACAGATTTTTAGATATAAAGGTGAAGTGCCATATGAAAACATGTGGCATTAAACTTTCCCAATCGCAGAATCTGACAAATTGACACCTGGAATCGAGAGCTCTGGTAAAATCCGAAGTTGATGCCAAGCGTGACGAATTGAAGGCCCATACACCAGCGGTAATGAATTATTTTTATGAGAACGATGCCCTAACGTGCCCCCTTTGTACACGCACTTACTCGAAGAAGATTGGCTATATAAGCCACATGAGAGCGCTTCAGTGTCAAAGTTAAACAATCGCTGTAGCCGAAATCGGTCAGGAGCATCATCATCATCTCTTATATATAACATAACAAGTAATGAATAACATTTTAATTCCAAAAACCATGTTCTCTAATACCCATAAAATTACGTATAACTGGGAATCGAATCCCTTATCCCTAACGCCAACGGTTGGAATATTAATTTAGTGTTTTGTTTTTCTAAAATAAGAATCTTAATTCCTAATAACATACCATACGTGTTTTTTACCATAAACCGTCAGTAACGGCGCGTGCGCAGCCCCATTTATCTTCTGCGCGTGTGCAACTAGTTTGTTTATAGATATGTTAACTGTAGTTATTTCTACGATTCCCATACTTAGGCACGGTATAAGGTGGGTTCACTGTATATTTAATATAATTATCATGCGAAATCTATTAGGGGATGTAAAGAAATTTAAAAATTTGTAACCCAATAGGAATATATACGTAGATTATTGTGTGGTCAATAAGGACCCATTTTTACCATTAAGAGTATTTTATATGTTTGTTTTATAGAACTCTTAAGTTATTTAACAAATAATTTATAGACAGCATTACAAATTATAACTATTGTAAATAATAAAAAGAAAAAAAAGCTAGAATAAATATATTAAATTTTAAAAAGGAATTCACTGGAAGCAACACGTCAATAAGAACAGCATCATTTATCTCCTCATTGTATTATATGTATTGTTGTAAGCCGCAGCCTAGTCAAAATCATAGGGCTACCTAGGTTACGCTAATAGATTATGCCTAAAATCAGGTGATTTTGATCAAATTGTGGCTCATAATATCACAGTTCAATAGGGAGGTAAATGATGCTTTTCCTATTTACCAGTAATTTCTTTTTTTTTAATGTAGTATTATTTATTCTTGCTCTTGTTTTAGATTTTGCCTTTGTATGTCTATAAATATGCATGTGTCTCTATGTGTGTGTATTTGGTGAAGTAAATCAACATCAAAATAAATTTTCCATTTAAACCTGGAAAACGTTACTCACGAGTTTAATGAGTCGTTCAATAGGTTTTAATAAATTCAGATAAGAAATCATCATTAAAAAAACATACCCTATTTTATTGTAGAATTAGTCCTGTGAAGGTTTGATATTTTAGAGATATATGATCATTGTTTTGCTGTTTGTTTATTTCTTTTATTAATTTGCTCTCAGGAAATACATGAAGAATATACGAGTTAAAATATAATAACTTATATAAAAATGAGTAAAACCCAAGTTTAATAGTTCATATAACATGTTTTAGTTTTTTTTATGGACCTGATGACCTTAATATTTTACATACAGAAAAATAACGTAAAATAATAGAAACAGCTAACATTGGAATTAGCTTAGTTTGATGTGTTTTTTTTTCTCGAACTGACTACGCTATTGACCTAGCAAGGTCTTAACAGCTTCACCGGACTACATGGTTTGAAATGTAACAACACGTATATCCAAGCATTCCAGACAAATTTCGGACCAGTTGATTAGTGCAATTTATTTTCCCAACACCCTGTACGAATAGACGTGGAGACGTAATATCTTGATAAATACAGGGCGCTGCGTGACAAACGGGAACAGACTGTTTTTATGTATTTTTGGATACAACGCGCCGCGCCCCGGTGTGACCGCGCGTTACTAATTGGACACACAATACGACTACGCCTCTTGTTTATATTGATAATGTTTTTTTCGTTTCATTAATAAGATAATTGTGTACTGTTCCCGTTAGAGTAACATATCCTTACTAATATTATAAATACGAATGTGAATATGTTTATCTGTTTGTTACATTTTCAAGCCTTAACTTCTCAACCGATCATCATTAAATTGTCCATACAGGTTGTCACTTGTAAATGGGTCGAATCTACATTAAAAACAACAAAACTCGAGGCAGTCATAACGACTGCTGACAAAAGTGCAAACTAAAACAATTAAATAAACGTGTTCTCTTTTGAATTTTCGTACTAGTTATAGTGTGAATGACAATATTTAAATTCCATAATTTGTTTATTGGATTTATTAACAATAGCGTGGTTTTCATATCTATTGGTAATTATAATTATAAACATTTTTATAAAGTCTATTAATCAATCAAACGTAGGATGAGCTGCAAAATATCAATATTACATGTACACAGGCCCCTATACTACGCGTCGCTTGTCTGACGCAAGCCACGTAAGTGCAATACGGCCGGTCATGCTTATGGTACGTAGCATGTCATGACGCGAAATTATAAATTTATCTCCTGGCAAAAATACTACTCAACGCGCCTAAAGATGTTTTCAATCCAAAAATTAACTGCTAATTTAACGTAATAATACATTTGATTGATTATAGTGTTACTTTGCCGAAATCCATAATGAAATATTATAGTGTGCGTTACTTTGCACTTCCGCCTGGAATTGATTGACCGCAACCACGTTTCACTGCAACAAAAAACGTTTGGTATTATTTGAGCGACGTGTATAAGACGTATATTACTAGTTTCAGATTTAACTTTTTCAGATACACGTCGTGTAAATAAAATCAAACGTATTTTGTAGCAGTGAGACGTGGTCGCGGTCAATCAATTCCGAGCGGAAGTGCAAAGTAACGTCCACTATGATATTTGGTAATTCAACCACAGATTAATCGCAGGATATTAACGTAAAAGAGAATTACATCTTGCATTAGCATCTGTGATCATATCATAAATTCCCACCTTAATATATTATACAAGAGATACGTATTTTAAAATGAAATTAGTTCACAAACGATTTTCGTCGTCAAAAGCACTTAATATTTCGGTATACACCCATAACTTTTCATTTTAATAACTGATTCTAGCAGTCTGTCTTTATTAAGAATAATATATTTGAAAAATCAAAATTAATAAAATACTTTAATTCAATTTAGGCCATGAGAAGGCGCTTATGAGCGTCAAAGTTACCAGCGGTTCGGAAAACGACTCACTCATCGAGAAGAACCTGCAAGAAACTCGATCTGGTTTACCTCCACATGTTATATATTTTTACGAAACATAGATAGTTGCATTCGTTTTTACTTGATGCACACAGAGGGGTATAATTTCCCGACGCCACGATCGTTCACATATTGATCCACTCTATAATAGCCTTTAGACATCAAAACCCACTTGGTATGGTGCTTGAACTCACTATCCGGCAAATCGGTAATGTGCTTCGGGAATTTATTATAAAACCTAACACTATTACCTAAAAAACTGTTTTTTTTTTTTTTTTTTATTGTAGCTCGGCAAAGTGACTGTACCGTGCCTGATGGTAAGCACAGTACAATCCAAAACCAATGGCGACCACCGAAAGACATACTATCCATCGACGGTCGCCGCTGTCATGCCGGCCTGAAAGCGACCCAGTAAGGGACAGCCCCCCCCCCCCCGGTTGCTGGATATACACCGGCTGATCCCGGAACGCGACACGCCCAAATGTGCCACTATGGCGGGTGTTCCACCTGGTGTACGGTGGTCGCGATCCAGTCGGGTACAGACACCCTACCACCCCGCTATGTTTTTGATCTTATTAAGCCTGAAACATGGAATGACCAATTTCTTTTGATTCTAGTATTTAAATTAGGCTGATCTTTCAATAAATCCAGCTTATCTAAATTTTTGTAGATATATATTAAATTATCAAGAATATATTGGGAGTGCAGAGTTAAGATACCGAAGTCCCGAAACCTAGTCTTTAATGATTGTTGACGATTGCAACAGCATAAATAAAATATTCCTATCATATTTTATTTCACATGTAATCAATTCGCATGCATATAAACGTCAGATAAATTAAAATATAAATCTAACAAATTTCCCATGCCTTTGACAATATATATACGACAAAACATAATGCCCATGACAAAAATTAAACAGAATTTCCTGTATATAACAACATTTAGGCGCCGGAAACATATTAATACTAGACAATTTGCCTTATTCTGTCAAAATACATGTTATATTAGACAAAGAATAAACTGAGAATACGGTCAAAGAATTTTAAGACTTAACACTATTAGAATAAGGACTTTCAGGAAACGATATGTACTGGATATTTTATAATTATGTACGAACGCAACTGATGGCGTTGATATGGATTTATTCGGTTTAAGTTTTATATGACATATATAATTCAATATTATGCAACTTCGAATATTGTCTAGTTAATATTAAAGTTTTTGATGTGCTGCATCAGTTAAATTAAATAGACCAAGAAAAACTATGTAATGGCAAAGAATATTATTAACAAAAGCGACTATTTTAGAGAAACGTTTATTCCATTTACGTATTACACCATAATCGATACATCGGATAAAATTCTATTGCAGACTTTGTTAAAAATGTCACAGAAATATCTTTAAAACACAAATCTATGACTTCTCCCGTTGGAGTTTTTGGCGGGATCTTAGAATGCCATGTAGTGGACTTTATATTTTATCCATAATTTTGTGTAATTTGGCTCTATATTGTGTAATGTTGGTGGTGCTTTACGTAATATAGTTTAGTTATTATGCACAAGTGAAGTGGATCTGGAATAATACCATGGAGCATGGATTCAGACTTCCCACAAAAACTCCCAGGAAAGATCTAACAAGATGGCCACTATCTTCTTAGTTCATTGAAATTATACCAAGAAACTTGTAATATCTTTACTCACTTGACAATAGCAGTAATAGTCTACTGGAAGACTGGTTGCCAAAAATAAAATAGAAGAAGTCTTCTCCCGTTCTTAAATTGTCCACACTTAAAAGTGGTTGAAAAGGAATACTTTTTGCATTTATAGTAACTACAAGACTTCTTCTTTTAACGGCTAAAGTTAAATACCAGGAAATTGTAATTGTAAGAGTCCAATGCCCAAATTGACAGGATTTCCCACAAAGTTCTATGAGAATTGAAATCCCTGAACTTTAGGTTTTAAATATTGACCGCAGATATATTGAAAGGTCACTGTAAGTCATATATTTAATCAGTGTTGCCCGAAAAATAAACTAAAGCAATAATAGATAAGGTCAATGACTTGAAATATAATACCTTATAAAATAATAAAAGAAAGAAACACTATAATACGTACAAAATGAAAACGTATCCTAAACAAAAGTTACACTATTCCAAAAATAACCATAAAATCTATCTAATGACAGATCAAGAAAGCTTCTATTATTAATCGACCGAAAAGTAGTTATTTATGTCGAGTTAGTTTTGTCTGCCGGAGACGAGAATAGACAATCGGCCCACCCATAGTGAGACCACAATAAAATTAAGTGACTTCTTTAGTATTTTTATGTTTCCAAATGCTTCTGTTATCTGTACTTATCGTGTTACGGGTTACGTACCTTTTAATTGACATACGTTGATTATAGGTATTGAGCTTATACAAATTGTCTTCTATAATTGACTTCCAAATAGTCTTCGTCCTACGCATACCAAGCATAAAACTGGAAAGAGATTAATTTTATGGCTATATATGGTTTTTTAATTGAGTAGAAAACAACTTTAACCAGAGATTAATATGTATATCGTTGATTAAATATAAAAGAGCCACAAACAAAAATTACATTTTTTACAAAAACCTCATTTAAAAATTTTAACAACTATTTTTTGTCTGTTGCTGTGTTATTTTACATTATATAGTTTTAACCATGTCAAATTAATTTTTTTACAAAAACGTCATTTAAAAATTTTAACAACTATTTTTTGTCTGTTGCTGTGTTATCTTACATTATATAGTTTTAACCATGTCAAATTAATTTTTTTACAAAAACGTCATTTAAAAATTTTAACAACTATTTTTTGTCTGTTGCTGTGTTATTTTACATTATATAGTTTTAACCATGTCAAATTAATTTTTTTACAAAAACATAATTTAAAAATTTTAACAACTATTTTTTGTGTGTTGCTGTGTTATCTTACATTATATAGTTTAACCACGTCAAATTATTTTTTTTACAAAAACGTCATTTAAAAATTTTAACAACTATTTTTTGTCTGTTGCTGTGTTATTTTACATTATATAGTTTTAACCATGTCAAATGAAATTTTTTACAAAAACGTCATTTAAAAATTTTAACAACTATTTTTTGTCTGTTGCTGTGTTTATCTTACATTATATAGTTTTAACTATGTCACATATGGTTAAAAGGATATTTTAAAATTGCTTGTAATGTTAATATAATATTTTTCCTATGTAAACAAGAAATTGCAAAGAAAAATAGTATCATTTTAATTGCAAGAAGATGCAAACTCAATAGAAGTCTTTTTTAAATATGGAAATACAACCGATTAACAGTGCATTATTGCAATAAAAACGATTATGTTTTTTTTTTCTTCTATTAGTAGCACTTTTGTATTTAATCAGCAATGTATAGAAAATAAGGTTAAAGACGTCGATAAAATGTGTGGTAATTGATCATGTAATAGAAGTAGCTAGCGGACATTCAGTGCATATGGCATTTGGTGATTACTGCATATCATGGCTATTAATAAAAAAAACTCTTAAGATCACTGTATTCCCATTTAAGGTATTTTATTGGCAATCACATTTTTAAACTAAAATATAAAAACGCATAGCAGTCCTGTGTTAAAATTAAAATTACCAGTTGTCTTCCTCAGTCGAACAGTGCAAAAGTGTAATATTTCATAACATTTTTAACACCCTTTTTGTTACTACAGTGCTAAACTACGAGATTTTTTACTGCCAAGAATTTAACTAAACCTTAACAATGCTTAAATGGATTAATTAGACTTTAGTAACTTCTCTAGAGTCTATTAATTGACAGTCATTAGAATATTGGAACACCAGGAATGAATAAAATGCACGACACAGCTTTATTCATGCGCGATGTTGGAACACCACAAATGCCTTTCAATCGGCATCACTATCGCGTAGGATGATCTTCGAATATCAGAAATACAATAACAATACACTGTTAAATTTATTTGAACTTAAAACCTAATAGAGAAGTTGGAATCTTGGAATTTAACAACTTACGCCTACCATTGCATCCAGCTTATTTTTATCGAAGTATAAAATGGGTTATATCAACACTTCCAAGAATATTCGATATAAACTAAAATAGTTGACGATTTCGTAAGAGAGAGTTTGAACTGTAAGATTGATATTAGAAATTTGTCAAAATGATGTTGAAATTGCAATGAAATTCATAATTGGAAGCAAAAGCATTAGAAGAACAGTTTTTGAGTCAACTCGATTTTTATGTAAGTTAACAATGAGGAGACAGAGAGAAACATCCTTAGATTCATTATCATCATCAGCCTATAAGAGACTCACTGCAGGGCGATAGGCCTTTTTCCGAAGTTAGAAATAGGCATAATCGCCACGCCAGGTCACGACATATTGGCGATTTCAAAGTCTGATAAATCCGCAGTTCCATGTTTTCCCACATACGACTGTACTATAAAAACATTTCTCAGGTTCAGGTGTCCTCACGATGTGTTTATTCATAGTCAGCGGATATTGTTAGCAATTTAAATTAGTAAATGTACGTGAATTGAGAAAAAGATATTAGTACATTTCGAGGTTCGAACTTGTGGACATCGTATATTCAAAAGACTCGATCACCACGACTTATACATAGATACCCAGCAATAAAAGGGATAGCGATAACCCCATATGTATAGGAACTACCACTATCAATTCTGTCGCTGCGTTATATCGCGGAATTTATCTCTACCTATATGCATACTCAATTCTGCAAAAGGTCCATCTGTAGTATTCACAGGTTGGGATAAATGAAAATTAGTATTTGAGACTTCACCAGTGTTCTCCTGTTTCGAACCGCATCATATTTAACATCTAATGCTCTGGAGGTATTCAGTTATGCAGGTGAATCTGATTGGACATTTATTTCAATATAATGATAACTGGGTAGGTAGATTTAAGTACAACATATACCTTTCATAAACTAGTAACGAGTACATTATACGCTTTGACACAAATAAATTCCAACAGATATTAGGTCACTTTAAAAACACAGGTTTATTATTTTAATTTTACTGTATTGCATTATTATCCACTTCATAAAAGCTTCATAGAAGTAACTGTTCAAAATGTTCACCAATTATGTATCATGTGAGAACAAGCACAGGGCCCACAAACGATCCTTGTATAACACCTGTAGTTACTAAAAAATGTCGAGCAAGCTTTATTGATTAATGTGCATCTATTATTACAACTAATGGGCTACTTCACTGCTAAAGTTCCGGTAAGGTACAGTAAACTCGACAATAGAAACAAATTAACCGTTTCTTATTAACCAGTTAACTCCGACAAACTCTGTACAAGGTGGATTTAATTAGTTGGAATGATTTGCAAATCTATTGCCTAAGGCCAGTACTTTTAAATCATTGTTCAATTAGTTATGTTTAAGAGGTTCGCCTTTCAACGAAATTGTGATAGGTAAAGCTTTGGAATGGTATTGTGTGGGTTTTAATATTGTTAAATATAAAAATTAAATGTTTATACTGTGAAATTGTAGACTAGTCGCATTAGTTGCTAAAAATTGAATAGTTTTAAATCATTCAAGGTACAATAGAGAATTTTTAACAGACCTTAGTCATCGTCTTCTTACCATTATCCCAACTAAGTAGGGGTCGGCACAACATGTTTTCTTTTTCCACTCTCCCCTGTCAGATGGCATCTCGCTATTTTTTATACAATCTATCCACTCTTTTCTCGGTCTTCCTCTACTCCTCTAAACACTTTCATACTCATAACTTTTCTAGTTACATGATTTTGATCTCTCCTCGTAATATGACCATACCATGCTAACCTATTACTCTTTAACCTCTCTGTCACTAGTGCTATTTTCAGCCTTTTTTTGATGTATTCATTTTTATTCAATTCTGGTTACATTAAACGTTCATCTCAACATTGACATCTCTACCAGATGTAATCTTTTCTCATCCATTTCTTTCGTAGCTCATCATTCAGATCTATATAACAAAATTTAAAGAATATTTAATAAACGCTAGTAACCTGTTTAATCATTTTCTTCAGCTTTAACTAAGAATCTCCAATAACTTCCAAGACAGTTTTAACTAGCGAAATTCTTGTTTTCTATCAATGAAAATGACTACCAAATATGTGTTTTATAATTTATCAGATATATTACATTAAAAAAGATCAGTCGATGTTCTTAAATTAAATCATTCAGATAAATAAAATTCACTTATCTGTTGTTTGTCGCAGATTATCATCAAAATGACTAAACCGATTTTGGCGAAAATTCTACATACAGGCGCCTTTCTGGAGTAATATCTAGACATAATTACGATTTTCTATAGGAGCTAAATAGTACTGCTAACATACAACAGAAAGAACTTGTAGGTGGTAGAGCCATGCTGAAGCTATTACTGGTTTCAGCATGAATGGGTCGGCTCAATCGGGGTAGTACCACCCTCCCACGGAAAACCGACGTGTACTAACAGTGCTTGCATTGTTGCGTTTCGTTCGGTCAGTGAGAGCACCGGAAGCCCACCTTAACTCCCCTTCCCCTTCCCCTCTCCCCCAAACAAAGGCTGGCAACGCACTCGCGACTCCCTTGGTTTTGCTAGTGTCTATAGATGGTGGTGATCACTTAATATCAGGTGACCCACCTGTTCGTTTGCCTCCTATGATATGAAAAAAAAAATAGAATCGGTAATGGGTTACAAGAGTTAGATAATATGGACAAAGCTACAAATAAAAAAAAACTCCCAATAAATCCAGATAAAACATATAATCTCCATGAACCAAAAAGAAATGAAAAAGTTCCAGGAATAATGGTAAATCTATACTAATATATAAAGCTGAAGAGTTTGTTTGTTTGTTTGGTTGAACGCTATGATCTCAGGAACTACTAGTCCGATTTGAGAAAACCCTTCGGTTTTAGATAGGTCATTTATCGAGGAAGGCTTTAGGCTATATATCATCACGCAAAGATCAATAGGAGCGGAGCTCTAATGAAGAATGTTTCAAAATCGGGCACTTTTTTTCCTTTTTGAGAGATATCGTTAGCGTTAATATTATACACGTTGCCATGGTAACGTGGCAAGTTTCTATCGCAAACATTTTCAAAGTTTATTTTGTTTTCCTATTCAAAATTTGTTATCTATTACGTATTATAAAAATAAAGTTTTTATATGTACAATTAAAATAACAACTTTTTGATGAATGTATATGGCTACAAATGACCAAAAAATTTTTTTTTATATTTTCTCTATATTTTTATATTATTATATTTTGTCTGTTTGTTTGTTTGTTCCGGGTAATCTCCAAAATCGTTGGACCTATTTTAACGGGAATTTTACTGGCAGATAGCCGAAATTATAGCGGTTGACATATTGTTCTTTATTTGTCCGCGGCTTCGTCCGCATTGCTATTTCCAAAATGGTTGGACCGATTTTCACGGGTATGTTCACTGGTAGATAGCAGACCTCATAAAAAGTAATTTAGGTTTTTTTATGCGCCTTCGGCCGCAGTGCAATATCCGTAATGCTTGAACTGATTTTCACGGGGCTTTCACTGGTATGTGGCATGTGTACATTACAGAAATGCTTTTTCAAAAACATTTGTAACTATGACACCATAGTTATTTAATACATTTAAAATAACGCGTGCGGAGCCGCGGGGGACAGCTAGTATTTTGATAAACGTCTTCTGTAACTCACCCAGTTAGATGTATGGGCTGCTACTTTTTTCTGATGAATATAATATAATACAGCTCTACGCCTTTTTAACCTCCTTCAGAACAATTATAATGAGAGCATGATTTGCGGAAAATGTAAGAATTTCACCTTAAGAACACTTTCGACACTTAACCCTTAAAGAGCTGCGTAAACAATTGATTGATGTAAGTATTTGACACAGCACTTTTTGAGCGCTTGTTAATCTTAGCTGTTATTCTATTAACAGAATCATTACAAGTTACAAGATTGAGAGTAGTAAAATCAATTAGTCTACAGAAATCAGTCATGGTTTTGTAAACAGTAATCTTAGTTAATATAACCTTGTTGAAATATGTATATAGAAGATAAAATAGTGGAGTAACTGTTTCTACTTTGTTTCTCAACATTTTTTTTTGTATAGTAGCTATTGGCGAGCTTTAGTGGTATCGATATAAAGATTTGGAAACAGATTTTTTCTTTACCATCGACGAGTTGAAGATTTTTTTATAATTCAATTTTCGTTGCACTTCTCGGTCCTTACGTCTGCTAATCTACAATATTCGTTATACTCTTTGATAAAAACTCAATAATATTGAAACTTAAAAAATAATAAGTTAATTTTTTTTATGTATATATTATAGGAGGCAAATGAACAGACGGGTCACCTGATGCTAAGTGATCACCGCCGTCCATAGACACTAGCAACACCAGGGGAGTTGCAAGTGCATTTCCAGCCTGTGTTTTGGGAGACGGAGGTGTGGGGGGAAGGGGGAATGGGGAGAGGGGAAGAGGGGAGGTGGGCCTCCGGCACTCTCACTGACCGAACGAAACGCAACAATGCAAGCACTGTTAGTTCACGTCGGTTTTCTGTGAGAGGGTGGTACTACCCCGGGTGAGCCGACTCATTCATGCTGAAACCAGTAATAGCCTCAGCGTGGCTCTACCACCTACAAAATTCTTGTAGTACTATCGTATGTGAAAAAAAAAAAATATATGTTATAACATAAACTATTAGTTGTAGGTAAGACAATAAGCTCAGTAATCGATAAATACAATACAAAATTGGCATGGAAAATAAAAAATAAATATCAGATCATCTTTTTGGAAAACATCATTTGTGTGGTTGTATTTACTTTATTATCACATACATTTCCAATTTGTTATCCTAGAAACTATAAATTCATAATAATAATATAAATAAATAAAAAAAATGAAACAAAGTAATAAAAACAATGTTTACATAATACAGATGTGTAGCAGGAGCTGAATAACCTTAAAATGCAACAAGTAACGAGGCGCCGAGCCGAGCGGCGCGTGCGCATCTCGTAAATCAGACCCCAAACAACTGCCAAATAATTTCTCGAAATTTTATTATAACAATAAAGTGTTGCGAGACATTTTTAAACCGCAAATTTGCCGCGTTCAAAACAAAATGTCCCTGTGAACTTTTTCATTACGTTGCTTTATTGGTTAACATATTAACTCACGTTGATTCATCCTTATTAAGCCATTTTATTAGTGTCTTGTTAAATTTCTCGCAGAAAGTGTTACTGTTTTTTTAAATTAACATTTTCCTCATTTTAGCACATGATTAATAATGTAAAGATATTATGTAACGGAACAGCAATAACAGTAGCAAAGGTATAACGTTAAATAATACAACCATCTTTATAATGTTACAGAAAAACAAATACGTTACACCATTAAGTTACAAAAATACTTCAATGTGTCTATATAGTGTCATGTCTATATAGTGTCTAGTGTCTATATAGTCCGATGATCTTTTTGTTTCCGATATGGCCTCTGCCTACGTAGCCTATTTCGCCACTGTCAAGTATGACAAATACACGTTTTAATCTTATTTGCTAAATATTCAGTGTAACAACGTAGAATAATCTAAAATAGAAACATGTCAACATAGATAAATCACCAAAGGGGGATAAGTACTGTGTTGTAAGTACCACAGAGATTGTATAAAATAATATATTGGAAATGTACATACATATACATGGCCCGATTATGTAAGTATAAACATAGATAACATTACAGTTTAATATTATTACTATAAATGAATGAATTGATCCAAATTAGAATACGTCACGACTGGACGCAAGCCGTCATTTTAAGAGATTTAGTCAATAGTAATTTAATGCGGGTTAATAGCAGGTAGTCAATAGTGCGGACGCGAAGTCATTAGTACTTTCGCCAATGGTAACGATTATGACATTGACTATACATTAGTACCGGGTTTTCACTGTACTGAAATTTAAATGCGAAAACAAAAACGTTCATTAAAACGCTTTTACTATAACTATTTATATAATCAGATATAAACCCGTCTTCAATTATCGTGTACCGAGAGGATTTATCCCCAGACGCGCGACGTCTGTTTAGGGTTAATTAGAGATACGGTTAGTAAAATAATATTTATACAGAACTCGTTTAAAATAACAGGATTAAAATAATCCTCGACAAACAGACAGTACAATATCCTAACTAATATTGTAAATGCGAATATAAGTTTGTTTATTTCGGATTCAAGTCCAGGAGTACAGAAACGGACATAAGTAGTATATTTTACCAAGAAAAGAGTATTGTTCCTGATACATAGAAACATATATTTTACTACACTAACGAGGTTGTAGCTGCGAGTAAAAACAAATTATATAATATACTACCTTCTGCCCGCGGCTTCGTCCGGGTTGAATAGTTACTGTTACGCAACGCACGCGGCAGAATCTCTCAAAAGGAAAATAACCCCGACTTTGAAACATTCTTCATTAGTGCTTCGCTCCTATTGGTCTTATCGTGATGATATACAGCATACAACCTTCCTCGATAAATGAGCTATATAATACTGAAAGACTTTTTTAAATCGAACCAGTAGTTTCTGAGATTACCAACAACATCACAAACTCACAAACTTTACCTCTTTATAATATTAGTATAGATAAACATGTAAAAAATTCTAACGTCTCTTCTTTGTTTGAATATTCTCTGTATGAGCTAAATAGATTTTGATAACATTCTTATAAAAAAAATAATTAAAGCTGTTCTAATAATTAATGGTATATTATCAGTACGCATTTCCATAGTACCTAAGCAGTAATAGAGCTACAACAAAGGTAACTTGAAACCAGTAAGTTATGCGAGTTGAATAGTAAGAAAATGACAACTAAAAAAATTAAAGACATCCCAATTGATCCAAGTAAAGCTAGTAATTCCTATAAAATAACTCTAAAAATCTTTTCCACGGAATTTATATTATACAATTATAAGAATTTCTCTATGCGATTTTAATAGGTCATAAATAATAATTAATGTATAAGTTTAAAAAAAACAATGTTAAATATGTCATAGTGTTGTCATACAGAGGAAGAAATATTCGCTGAAAGTCACGCTTCGAAGATTATTATTCATACAGAATAATATCAAGTAAATCCCATTATGACAGTTCGCGTGATTAAGCGCTTGCGTTTAGACGTATACTATTTTTAATCGCATTATTATGTGTCTTCACGATTTTAATATTCATAAAATTATCGGTAATGTTTTCCAATGTTGGACGTCATCAAAAGTAGGACAGCATATTTAAAAAATCTTTAATATTTTTTTGTTTTCAGTTAACAAAGCGGCTTTAATAACAGATACAACCTAACTCTTGTTGGTATTACATAAATTCAACGCTAACAAGGCATGACAAAAGTTACTATATATGTGACAGAAAATAATAGCTATTTTTGAAGTTATACTTCTTTAGGCGCGTTATGAAAAAATGATGAGAGTGAAATTTTAAGATGCGCGCGCATCTGTGACACAAAATTAACAGTATGAAGCTGTCTGCAAACCGGCACTCTGAAGTTAGCTATAGTCAACATTTTGTTTCTTTGTATTAAAACTTTCAATGTATTAAACACCTTTTTTCTATTGTTAGTGTCGTTTTTTCTACAAACGTAGAATAAGGCGAAAGATAAAATTTTTGAAAAGATTTTTATCTTGTTACGCCAAAGAAGTATAACTTCTAACGCGTGTACATAAGTACACAACACACTTTTTTTATTTATTTATAACTGCTATTTCACAAGTTATAAATAACAACCTGCTATATTTTACAGATGTAGGACGGTTATTTTTAACGTAGCAGTAATTATATTCGCCTGTTATATGTCATTCCAGTGGGTAAAACTTTCCATAGATGTTAACTCACGATGTTACTAGCCTCGCGCTGGGTGTACAATAAAAAAATGAAATATTTTATGCATAAGATTTCGTATGAACCTTTTTTAATGTTTTTATTTCTAAACGTTCATACTGGGAATGCTGACGAAAAGCTTAAAATATATAGCATGTAGCAGGTGTTATATTCAATGTTATAGTAGAGTAGTATAATGTGAAAAATAACAGTTATATGTGATATTTTTCACACCTATCACATACCAATATCTAGTGTATAAGCGTTATAGTTTAGCTTGAAGTCTGAGCAGATTCAAATAAATCAACCGAAATAAGTGTACAAATGGAATAAGAAATACTATAAACATATTTTAACTAGCGGGCCCGGCAGACGTTGTTCCTCCCTGAGTATGAAAAAATCCTTGACAAATAATATACTAAAACGTTCCTCATGAATCACCCTATCCACTGGTGAAAACCGCATGAAAATCCGTTTGGTAGTTTTTGAGTTTATCACGAACAGACACACAGACAGACGCGGTAGGGGACTTTGTTTTATACTATGTAATGTAATGAAGTTATTTTATGAGATCATAAATACAATCATATTTTATAATAATTATTTAGAAAATAAAAGATTACTGTTTGTACATTACACATACACTGATACTATCGTATAAATCAAGTGACTATGTATATATTACATCGACATAGCACTGAATGATCGGATACAAAGAACATCTTCTGTGTAAATTCTCAAATCGATTGACATATTAAAGATATGTGGCCACGAAATGAGCGTTATTAATATTGTAAAAAAAGTGTGTGTACTTATTTATGTACACGCGTTAGAAGTTATACTTCTTTGGTGTAACAAGTTAAAAATCTTTTTAAAAAAATTATCTTTTGCCTTATTCTACGTTTGTAGAAAAAACGACACTGACAATAGAAAAAAGGTATTTAATGCATTGAAAGTTTTAATACAAAGAAATACAAACAACAAATACAAAGAAACAAAATGTTGACTATAGCTAACTTCAGGGTGTCGGTTTTTCGTGACGGTGTGCGCGCGCATCGTAAAAATTTACTCTCATCATTTTCCCCTAACGCGCCAAAGGAGTATAACTTCAATAAAACTTTAGACAGTAAATGTAGGCGCAAGCTAGTGTTTACTACGAACGGATTTCGATAAAAGCATGATAGAAATATATTTATTTTTTTATTTAACGCAATTAACAAAATTGTTTTACGACAAAACGTAACAATCAATAGTTGAACTTTTTAAAATACTTGACCATAATCTCATCTGACGATAAATTACGATGTAGTGTAAGATTATAAACATGTTAAACCTAAGAGAGACTGGCTCTCAAGTTCAGGTGACGGAAAACACCAACAGGTATGACACATATCCAACTTGATGGTGGTAACTAGCCAGGCGGACTTAGAAAAAATCCTACCACCATGCTATGATTTCATCACGATATTATCCTTCACCAAAAACCTCGACTCAGATGCAAGGATTCGAACCTATGTTGATCAATGCGGTTTCCAAACACGTTATCATCTAACCCATGATCGCTTGAAGTACCCGGGGAAATGTTCTAGCAATTACACTTAAGAACCAGTCTCTCTCTAAGTGGAGCGTGTTTGCCAACTTGGACTATGTAACATCGTCATTTAATGTCAATTGAGTCTGTGGTCAAACGCTAAAACCTATAGTATATAATGTATGACCTATGAAACATAAAAAGATATGTAACTTACACACTAGCTACACACCCGCAATCAGTATGTCGATACCAAAAAAATTTTGTTTTTCTTTATAAACGAAGCACGTCCTGGAAATTGTGTCCTTTGTTCTCAACGTCTTCAGAGCTACCAAAAAGTTTGCTACTATGCAGTGATAACCTCAAGAGTACGGGAAACATGATTTGAGTGTGATCACATGAAGTTTGGCTCTGATGTTTGAAATCTTATTTAAGCATATGGCATATAAACGCTTTATGCATAAAGACTATTATTATAGGGTGGATCAATATTTGAACTGTGATGACGTCTGGAAATGACGCCCCACTCTGACATCCCCTGAAAAAGAAAGTAACAATCTATGTTTTGAAAAATATATATCATCATATAAACCAGATCGAATTTCTTGCCGGTTCATCTCAATGACTGGGTTGTTTTCCGAACGGTAGTAGTTTTAATGTTCATAAGCGCCTTCTCAGGGCCTAAATTGAATAAAGCGATTTTGATTTTATAATGAATACTAAACAAGACAGAAACAAACGAGGAGATTTAAATCGATTATTAAATAAATATAATTTTTCTTAATCCTCAGTACATTATTTAGTTTTAATACTTCGTTTATTGGTCGCTGTTTTCGTGGCCCGATCGAAGCCTCCACATCGCCCCACACCATCCACGAAGGGGTGGCTACACGACCTAATGTGAGAACGCATTAATCATTCAGTTTTATACAAGTCTGACTTTGGTTTTGTTAGGGCGTGAGCGGAGGGAACGTGAAGAGGTCAGAGTAACACAGAATATGAAGTGTGCACGCGTAGTTTCTTTAATTCTGGAAATATTGAATAAAAGATAACATTATTTCTCAACGAGAATTTAAGGACATATCGAAGTTGTGCTTTTGTATTTGATACTAAATTCCTTTTATGTTTATATTGATAAAAATATATTTAACTAAAAAAAAAATAATTAAATATTTAAATAAAAAAAACCTTGACAAATTTTATACCTAAACCTTCCCCGTGAATCACTTTATCTACTGGTGAAATACGCATAGAAATACGTTCAGTAGTTTTTGCGTTTCGCGAACAGACAGATAGACAGACGTGGCAGAAGACTTTGTTTTATAATATGTAGAATGTAATGTAATTATTTAAATGTGACTTAATCAAACTATATAATTAATACCTTTACTTTTTTTATATATTATAGGGGGAAAACGAACAGGCGTGTCACCTGATGGTAAGTGATCACCGCCGTCCATAGACACCAGTAACACCAGGGGAGTCGCAAGTGCGTTGCCGGCCTATATTTGAGGGAGCGGGAATGGGGACGAGAGAGGGGGCGGGGAGATGGGTATCCAGCGCTCTCACTGACCAAACGAAACGCAACAGTGCAAGCACTGTTACTTCACGTCGGTTTTTTGTGAGAGAGTGGTATTACCCCGGGCGAGCCGACCCATACATGCTGAAACCAATAATAGCTTCAGCATGATTCTACCACCTAAAATAGGCCAATAATTACTCAATAAAGATATATCGCCGGTCTTATTTGAGAATTGGTAATTCTTCATCAGACCTTAAGGAAGGTAACAATATTTTATATTATATACAAAGAGAAAAACAACCTAACACTCTTGGCAAGCGAACTCCTGCATATTGCAAATGCTCACTACTAAGGTTATCATGTCCAGGAGATTTGCCTCTGGTCATATTTTTAATTATAATACCTACTTGCTTAATCGCACAGATCTCTCGCTTTGACGAATTTTTATATAAAAATTCATTCCTTTTATTACAACATTTGGAGTTGACTTTCCAAAAATTTGTTCCTTAATGCTCACTTCTAGTGTAAATCTATCAATATGCATTTTTTTACGATCCTACTTCTTCTTCTTTTAAAATGGTAACATATGTGCGCACACAATTACGCCAATGTCAAGTAAATAGAGCCATCAACAAAGGAGATTGTGCCAAATAATTTAAAAAAAAATCTTTATATCCAGACCGCGCTATCTACAAACAGAAATTCATAGCGACACTAGTTTAGGTTGTCCGTTGATATGTCAGTCAGTTACTTTATTTGTATACTAGCCGGCCCGGCAGACGTTGTCCCGCCCTGATTATAAAAAATCCTTGACAAATTATATACCAAAACCTTCCTCATGAATCCTTCTATCCACTGGTGAAACTCGCATGAAAATCCGTTCAGTAGTTTTTGAGTTTATCGCGAACAGACAGAGAGAGAGACGCGGTAGGGGACTTTGTTTTATACTATGTAATGATAGATTATGTGAATATGCGTATATATGTTCAGTTTAGTTTTTGTAGGTGGTAGAGCCACGCTGAAGCTATTATTGGTTTCAGCATGAATGAGTCGGCTCGCTCGGGGTACTACCACACGACCCACAGAAACACCGACGTCAAGTAACAGTGCTTGCATTGTTGCGTTTCGTTCGGTTAGTGAGAGCGCCGGAAGAGCACCTCCCCTCCCCTTCCCCTTTCCTCCCCCTCCCCCAACAAAGGCTGGCAACGCACTTGCGACTCTCCTAGTGGTGCAAATATCTATGGACAGTGGTGATCACTTAACATCAGGTGACTCACCTGTTCGTTTGCCTACTATGATAAAAAAAACAAAAGTTTAATTGCCAATTTTTACTACGTGCAACCTGCCACAAAAAAAAATTTGTTCATCACAAATTTTGTAGCGTTATGGGTTCCAATTATGTGTGTTTTTGCTTGACTTTTAATTATTAATTATCTTAAATCGTTAGTATTTTATTGATTAAATAATTGGGCATACGTTAGTAACAATAGAGGTTCTCTTAGATACAAGGGACTACTCTGCCAAGTTCTAAGAGAATAACTACCTCTAGGTACATAATTATATGTAATGAGTATTTCAAAACTACTGCAATTATATTTTGTTTCTATAAAAATGTCACACAAAAGAAATGTAAATTATAAACAATGTATTTACTACATAACAATTTTTGTCTCCAACAACTGTCTACATCGCGAGGGTGTCTCATTAATTTGTCTTTTTTTCAAGACACATTGTGAGGTCCTATTGAGGGCGCATCGTAATTACGACACGACAAAGTGTGGTTGACATCATCTCCAATGTTTAAGAGTGTGTAAACTCTATACAACACCCACAATACCTTTGAAGCGACTTTGTCTCGTGCAATTATAAAGCCCTTGTACCACGAACAAAGTTTATTTTGCTGTCGCGAAATATAATTATGTGAGTAACTTCTCCTTTACTGAATTGATTATTGGTTTTCTTGACTGTCAATTAATTCTGTCCCTGTACTACGATATTCATTTTTCTTTCGAGTTTCCAGAATATTTGGGACTCACCTCGGCTTCGAACGCTTGCATTGTACTTATAAATGTTACGGCATAGGTAGAAAAACCTTCGTTGGTTATGTCGCACAACGTAGCACACTCTTCTTGGTTTTTGCGCGCAATTTTCAATTTGTAAACGTAATTTTGATCTGCATTAAACGTCTAAAGTAACCAACATTTTATAATAATATAAGAATTAAATCTATATCAAACTAGCTTAGAAAGAAACATTATTTGTAACAGTAACAATGCAAAAGACTAGATTTGTTAAGGTTGGTTTAGGTTGGTCAGTACATCAGAATTTATAGTAACATTGACATATCTTAAGTTTTGTAAGCGCTATCAAATTGGTCAAGAAAAAAATTAAATACAAAAAGGGAGATATACATTTGCAAAATTGTTTGACGAGCTGCGAACGTCACGTTTCCGTAAAACCTCCGCTCCCCTTGTCACAGTAAGCGATACCTCCTCCTCGCATAAATCCAACGTATTTTATTAACAGCCTCTTATAATCAGGCCCAGTGACGTCATTTTGTGACAGTACAATAAAAAAAATGCATAAAACTATCCCAGACAATAATGCAACCAAAATAATATCATCAAAAATTTAAAACGCTGACCGATCGAACAAAAAATGGATAGAGTAAAAAAATACACAGTGGGCCGCATCCAACTAAAAATTTACCGTTAGAGTAATGAGAGAAGCATACATATTTAATTGGCAGTTGCCCGTGTACTAGTTTATAGCCCCTGTGGGCTCGAAGGGTGATTTTACATTTTTTTTTTCAAATGCCCGATGGCTCAAGTGGTATTGTGGAGAGGACAGTGCGAGCGTTTGCAAAACATTGATAAGATGAATATATATATTTTTAATATTTTATTTTAAATGTTATGCGTTTGTTTCGTTTAGAAGGCTGTATTGTTATTTCACAAAACAAGATTAATTATACATTGGTATATGGTGTCCCTAAATTGATAAAAATGTTTAATACACTCACATTTTTTCTATAACATCCCTATTTATTACAATAAAAATTAGTTACAACAAATAACAATAGCATTTTTAAAATTTTCACGTTTTGTACATATTGTGAGATATGGTCTGACGAATCTAGAACTCGTTAGTTTGAACATTTGACGTTTCGGCCTGATTACACAAGCTGTCGTTATGAACATACTGTAACCTGTGAAAAGACTACGACCCTTATAACCAAACCAAAATATCTAGTACTAAAAGTAAGTACTTAACGCGTTGTAGACCCTAGTCGTATATCATAAAACAATAATAGCAAAAAAAATAAAACAAACTCATGCTCATTATGGAAAAATAGCCTAATTTTAGAATGCACAAGAGAGAAAACATTGACAAATTTATTTTTACACTTTCTTGTCATCTTTCATTAGTTTCAAAGTTACTATCGCACTTATAACATTATAATTTAGTATTGCATTACTGTTATGAATGTAAAGTTAAATTCAGTCGGTGGATACATACATAAAATGACTAACTTTTGCAGTCCACTCACATACGATAGACAGTTCATCTGTTGGTTTTGATGGCGTATTTATGCCATAAAATACACAACTTCAATTTCATCAAATAGTATTTATTAGATAAACTCAGTATATGATTATTTTAATTCTCGAACACGTTCTATTATAAATTCGATTTCAGTATAATATTTATTGGTTATAAAACCATATCCACTCTATTGCGAACGTGCGACGTAAACGAGATGCGGTAGCCGGGAACGAAAAAAAAAATGCGCAAAATAATATCGAAAAGCCATAAAACGGAGAGTAGTACCGCTATAAAACACAAACAAATACAGGAGATAATCGGAGCGAGTGGTACGAAAGTTATTGTGGACTCTTTATGTGCATCGTAATATTTTACTATTGAGTTTCTTTGGTAAAAGCTTTTACGGGACTACTTTATTCCTCTCTGCTATTCTGATATGGTATCAATTTCTTGATAGGTAAATTTTATCTCTTACAATATTTTTCAATAAAATAAAAGTTATTACGGGGATAATCATTAGTGCTTTAGTATTCTTGAATACACTTAAATCAACACTCGAGGCCTTGTTATCAACCAGTTTTCTATTACTAATGGTAATCCGTCGGCGAAATTAGGCCATAATTAATTAAATTTGAATTTAATTCACGCTTTTTTGACACAGTGTATAAAGTTAGTGACTAAATTTTTAACTTTTAGCCACTAAACATACATTAATATGTTGTGGCAGTTACAAATAGAGTCAGATCCTTTAGCATACCATCTTCAGTTTCATTTGCTGTGAAAATAAAAAAAGCTTATAGATCGATAAATAAAACCTAACAATTGTTCCATTAAAAACAATATATTGTATTAAGTGTTACATACAATTTGACGATCGATCACTAAACAGATAGATATAAAAAAATCCACAATGAAAACGACAATTTTCGAATTCAATTTAGATTACGTATCTGTCAACAGTACGATCCAAAGCAATCTATCCGCTATTAGAACAGGTTTTACACAACAAAATGTTCCAACACATCTCTAAAATCCCCATAAATAACATATAATCCTTACACCATTGGAACTAGCGATCGACAGTGTAAAATACTGTTCCTTGTATCATAGGGCGCGCTATGAAACGATATCTCACATAATGCAACATACATCGAAAAGTTTCACAAGTGGGTACTGATTCAAACAATACAAATAAAGCCATGGATGGTGAAGTATCTATTACCGTTGCAATGCTCGTAGATGATAAAGGTCTCGAACGTACAGCATCGGACAAAAGCACAAGCGTACTAATCCTTGCATTGTTAACAAGAATCCAATTTAAAATTCCATGGAGAAGTCAGACAAAGCTTGATTGATTACACCTTAAAATGTATTTGAGAGGAGCACGCAACTTGTTACGTTAAATCTCTTTGTACTAATGTTTACGGATCTAGTGTTATGTTGTTCTTTATTTTATCTTAGTAAGAAATATGAAACATCGAATAGGAATTATAAAGTACTATTTTAATATTTGCTTCAACATCAATTCCCAAATGTCGGATGTTCAAAACGTTCCAAATGTATTTTTAGTCTTCTTTCAGTATATACTATGCTTGCTGATAACCGCAAATTTGTCAGCATCGTTTATTATCTTAGCAGTATGTACAGAGAAAATCACTTAGCCGACCGTGTAGTGCTCATGAGAATCATAGTTTTCAAAAAAACTTTAGTAACCTATGTTCAACGAAGCTGTCGTGATTAATCCGTTTTTAGATAAGAACTTTGTAAGAAATGAAACTTGAAAAAAAAATTATCCATGTCTATAGACTAGATTTTGCACGATGCACATAAAATGGCCTAACTCTATCATTGTATTCATATATGTCGGAGCCAATACCCGTTCTACCGTCAAAAAGAATTTGTACTAACATAAATATTACGCACTACCCTCTGATACGAAACAATCTTGTAAAAAGCGTATCGAAAACGGAGCGGGGTTCATTATTGTGTGGAGCGTCGGACTGTTCACATCTCCAGAGATAATTACCTATCTATATTCAATAGTGTATTACTTTATCAGCT
This sequence comes from Antheraea yamamai, assembly GCA_036509395.1. Lineage (NCBI taxonomy): Eukaryota > Metazoa > Arthropoda > Insecta > Lepidoptera > Saturniidae > Antheraea > Antheraea yamamai. The sequence continues at coordinate 4,326,987 of AP028437.1, read as the reverse complement.
GTTTAAAGTAAACGCTTTTATTAGTAATACTTCATTAGTCTTGAGTGACTTACCAATTAAATGACAAGGACATCATTCATGATTGATGTCATATCTTTATAAATACTACCTCAAACATCAGCCTCGACGTATATACCTAACAAACAATATAGTTATATCAGACTACCTTTGCGTACATTTTTGCATGCTTCTGCTGTTAGTTTTATATATTCCATCTATTTAAATCTCTGCTTATTGGCATGTATTTGTTCTTGTAAATTTATATAGTCTTGAATTTGTAGTTATAGTAGCTATACCAATTTAATGTGATCGTCTACGATGTGTCTGTGTTATTTGTTTGTACCTATAGATTTGTACTTTTAATTTTGTATTATAACTAGCGGGCCCGGCAGACGTTGTCCCGCCCTGATTATAAAAAAAATCCATGACAAATTATATACCAAAACGCTCCTCCTGAATCCCTTTATCCACTGGCGAAAACCGCTTGAAAATCCGTTCAGTAGTTTTTGAGTTTATCGCGAACAGAAAGACAGACAGATGCGGTATGGGACTTTGTTTTATACTATGTAATAATATTAATCTAACTGAACGTCCGTTTAACATAATCAAAAATCAGTGCAGCAGTGCCGCTGTACTGCACATATTTACTGAATGGGTTTGCCACTTTTTGGATATTTATTTTTCATTTTTTACATGTATTTAATTATTTTTTTATCTAATTTGTTTGTTTAGTATAATTGTATTGTTGTTCCAACAATAAGCTATTTCTTTCTTTCTATATAATTATCTTCCATATTAAACAATTACAATTTTTATGCATCAGTATGATTTAATTCTTCTTCAAATACAGTTTTCAATTAATCTGTTTCTGCAAAAGTATTAAACGCATATTCATAGTCTTGTCTTTTTCTACCACTAATCAAATAAAGTTAGAAATCGCTTGCTCACATCCAAATTTACATCGACTTATGGAGCAATTATATTGTCTAGTAGTATATATAAATAGGGTTATCGTATACTACGATAATGAATAGAATAATTATTCCTTTTGCATTCAACATAATGAATTGACCTTTCCGAGCCAATTACTTACCTTTCTCATCAAGCGACTGAATGGTCCGGCTTTGTGTTTCAGTTTCATATTCAATTTTGTCTTTTTGTCAAAAGCCGCCTTCCGGTGGACAATTGCCAAGAACCGAGCTGAGGATATCACTCTTCCTTTTCTAGCTGTTTGATTAATTGTGTAGTTGTCTCGCTCGGGCTAAGGGAATTCTCTGAATGAAAACATCTTTTTATTGTTTTGCAATACCGATGGGTCTTGAGCCAACTAGTGAGTGAATATAATTTCGTCTTTCCTCGGGTATGTGATAATGAGGGATTTTAGTATTCAGTGTAGGAGTTACTGTGCTGGAAGTCGATCTATTTCTCTGATTGATTTTACGGTCAATGTTCTTTGCTTTTGAATGTTTGCATGTTTGCTTTACAAATTAATGTTAACTATAATTATTCGAAGATATAAATAAAATCAAAGATAAATAACTACTATTTTACTAAAAATACTATGCATTTTGACAATGTTATTCTTATGAAAGTTACTATCGTCTATTTGAGATTAAAGTAACTTAATCAAATTTAATATATCGCCAGTTAATAGAAGTTTTGTTTCAGCTTAAAGGTTACTAAGCTACTAAGCCCTAACCATAATTTATAATTGAAGACATGAATGCTTGAAGGATATGAAAGATTTTTTTAAATTTACGACATTAACGAGGGTATTATTTCCATATAATCATTCCGTTCTTACAAACGATAGCCGAAATAAGCTTAGAAATGAAAATAACCAGAGCACCCAAACTATAAATGTATATAATACTAGCGGTGCCGGCGGACGTTGTCCTGCATTGATAATAAAAAAAAAATCTAAAATTAAACAGCAGCGCCACCTACAGTTCCAAGTGTGAATCTAAACGATTCTCGGATCCACTCGAACACGCACACAAAATTTCTTCAATATCGGTCCAGCCGTTTAGGAGGGGATCAGTGACATACACACGTACAGAAGAAATATATATATAAAGATTGGCGTGCCCGGTAGACGTTGTTTTCCCTGAAAATAATTACAAATCATAGAATCAGATCACAGCGCCACCTGTCGGTTCCATTTATGAATTTAAACCATCCAAGAACCCACTCAAACACATAAAAAGAAATTCACCAAAATTGGTTTAGAAGGAGTTCAGTCACACCCGTACAAAAGAATTATATATATATGTTAAGATAATGAGAGATATAACCAAATTTTAGAGCATATCTCTGTAAAATTACAAATTCGAAACCTATCACCTTCAAACATTCGTGCTTTTAATTGGTTTTTCGCGACTTGAAATTGGATATGCAGTTGTTTCAATAAATAATATTATGTCGTTCCTATCAGGGGAATATGGAAACTTGATATTAATTTGAAATGAAAGAGAGAACTTATGATAAAGACACACACCGTAATTTTATTCTTCTTTGTGTTAGTATAAGATGTATTTAAAAAAATAAAAACATCTCAGCGTAGCGCAAAGATTGGCTAGTCTATGAAGAAGTTATCGGGACTGCCTAGGGTGTGTTGTGTCCTATTCATGTATTATCAATAATAGAGACTCTGTGATGTATTGCGTATTTTTATGAATAGTAAAGTTTCTAATTCTTGCTTTTCTCACTAGAGTTCTTAACTTAAAAAGCTAGTACAAGCTAGTACAAGCTAGTACCAAGAATGTTTTATCTGAGAACCAGTTTCTTTCCTAGCCTTACGATTTTCAAATTTGTGGATACAATAAAGTCCTCCGCCACGTCTGTCTGTCTGTTCGCGATAAACTCAAAAACTACTGAGCGGATTTTCACGCGGTTTTCACCAGTAGATAAAGTAATTCATGAGGAAGGTTTAGATATATAATTTGTTGAAATATAACAATAATTGTTCAAGTCGTCTGGGATTTTCCGTCGTAAACGCCTCCGAATTCCTTTGAGATATAAAAAAAACAATTAAGATTATAAACGACGCACGAATCAGCTAGTTTAATATAAAACTCCGTGGTCAAACTCCAACCAGTATTACAAAGATATATAAATGAACACCATGTATTAGACACAAAGCTATAGTAATAAACAGATAGATATCGAATCAACCAAAACACCACAGACCAAAGTAAAAGCAAACTGTATGAATCACAGATGAAAATAGTACATTCACCACCGGTTTATTTAGTTTTATTATCTGTATAAAATAATGTTCATTGTCGGCCATGCGCATTGTTGTTACAAGAGTAATAAGAGATCGGTAGGAAATGCCCCCGGATTATCATATCGCTTCATCTCAGTTCCATAGACTTAGGAAATAACAAGACCTTATAGCAATATCTGTTGTGCAAACGACTTAGGTGATTTAATACATTTTTTTTACCTTAATATGCGAGGCACAACAGATGTGGTACTACATTTCTATCAGCTTTTATAATATACTTAGATTATAGAACGAATTTTACCATATGCACAAAGTCATAAAAGTAACAATGAATGTTCACTTATAATCTACCAAACAACAGGGTCACCTTATACTGTCCTGATCGATATCTCCATATTTTTCAGATAATGCTAGTGGGATGCTTATTGCAAACTGTCCATTTACAGATTTCTCTCTGTAGTCACACTTCTCATAAAATATTATGCAAGTAGCTTCAGTGCGATTATTAAGCTACATTTAGACGTTCCAGTTTTATTAAATTATATACACTTGCACGCCCTATTAGAAGATCAACGCTGTGTTGCTTGAGCAAGTAAGCCTGCAGTCTTATACCAAGACAAGTAGAACTATTTGCGCTCTTGCAAAAAATATTTCAGACTTCATTTTAAACTATATAAGCTTAGCTTAAGTCAGTCCAGATAGGTCGCGAATTGCATGTATCAGTCAACAGCCCAAGCCGAGGTGTGCCGTGCACCCTTGAGCTAGTTATCAAATAAAATCGGCTGAGTGCCTTAAGCGCTCGCCTTAGTAGTTCGGTGAAGCTGTTTAGACCTTGCTAGGTCAGTAGCGCAGTCAGTTCGAAAAAAAAACTATATAATTAATATATGTAACAAATATATTTGTTATGTAAACTCCTTGAAAATGGAAATTAAAAAGAGACGAACATAATATAGAAATTAACGTACGGGAGAAAGAGGCTGAATACATTATGCAGTGTTTTTTTATATTCGAGGTCTCTCATTGTATATTGCAATACTTTGTCTGAGCGTTGTACGTATGCATGTTTACACGTGTGATAGTAGGTTTGAGTGTTCTTGTGTGTTACGAAGTTTTGGGATAACCAACGCGGTGTGTTGGTCAAGTGTATCATTTATATGAATATTTTATCTTTTTTCCAAAGTTTCATTACCTCCCGCGTCAAATACGTGTGGAGTATTTTCTTTCAATTCTCATGTCTTCGGAGTAGTGAGAGTAAAATATTTCTTTTAAAATATACGCTAACAGTTCTATTCTTTATTAGGTTTAGAGTCAGTAGCCGAGATCAAAACTCGCGCGCCGTGTATTTCTGGATCGCCATCAATGAAAGTGGGATTCATTCAGACATAACCACGCTTCGGAACAATCATTACGCTCTTATAGTTATCTATTGCAGTAAATATCAAAACCGATCCGTTATAATCTTAATTTACGTTTATAAAGGTTTCCCATTCACTGAAAATAGAGCGGTCTTTTACGATATTTAGAAAGTTCTTTAACGATTTCTTTTATATTATGAGACACAAGTTATTTTTTAAATATTTTATGGGTTCTAGGGTCTGTTCGCAATCTCACCTGATGTTAAATGATTCGTCAAACTTAGAGAAATATTGATTCTGAAGTGCAATTCCTACAACACGTTATGACGATAATATGTATGTGTATATAATTACAATTAGGGCAGGTAAGCAATTTAATACACTCAACGAATGTTTTGATTTATTTCATAGTTCTGTTTCCTCCCTTAAGTATAAATAAACATCTCCATTATCTCGTTAAGTTTCTACTCGTTCAAAGTACGGCTATCAACTGATTGTAACTTCTTTATTGAATAATTCTCTTCTATTTGTAAAAACTTGTCTCTCTCTGCTCTCAATCCAACCAACTTCTTGTTTTATAATATAAATTTAGCTGTAAGTTTTTCTAAATAGTAGTAGGTATTAGAAAAAGACCTACAATGACCTCTAACCAAAGTCAAATAAAATTGCATTCCTATTTGAGGCCAGAAAATAACATACAGTGTTAAACTCTTTGTAACGTCGTTCGTTATAACGAAAAACTTTCTATAACGTAGAAATTAGTTCAATTTGGTTGGTTTACCACAAAACCATTTATTTGTTCTCTTACCTCCTTATAAAGAAAACTCTTTATAACGAAAAGAAAATGTTCGGTCCCTTGAAATTCATTATAAACAATTTAAACTGTACCTACGAATTCGTTTAGAAAAGATTCTGTGGCATATATAACATACTACAATTGAAGGACAAGTCGATTCGCTTTAACAATTTCATGACTAAAATTCCTGGTTACATTTCCAATTGTGTCTTATAGCCAAATCCACATCGAAATATTCAAACAAACTCAAGTCCAATTTTCTAGATTTTCATAGTTACCATCATTTTAATGGTAGCTCTTTTAGACATTCTTGCGTTCAGATTGTACAGTGATGGAATCTTGCATATGTCTTACGAAGTATACAAAAATACATACGATAACTTTAATTTTTTTAAAGTACTCAAGTCAGATATATATTTGCAAGCTATTAATTGGGCGAATCAATGCAAAAACTAATACTTTATAGTTCTTAGAGAATATGTTCACATATAATAAATACCTAATGCATGTTACTAAAATTGGAGAATCGATTCTCGGTGTGTTTGTTCGAGCAAGTTTACGATTACAAGTGTGAGGACAAGGCGCTACAAGCGATTGAGATGTCGGTACACCCACGCTCTTATTGTGTGCTGTTTCATATCGAGCTAAGTGATACATACTTAACCGGTATAGAATAAATATTCTGTTATAATGAAATTGTGGTAAGAGAGAGGACGAACAAATTTATCTTATAGATTTTGGCGAGTCGCGCTCGATGATATCTCGCAGATGTGTTTACATATCGGCTCTTGTTGGTAATACTCGTTTCTTGTCGGGTGACCAACTCGACCCCGGAGACTTTTGATTTCGACTTTTTCTAAATTCTGTGATACTATATATATATATCTATTTATTAGGAACTAGCCCCTGCCTGCGACTTCGTCCGCGTAGTAATAGTTACTACTCTGGGCTAACGCTGACACGCAGCAGAAGCTCTCAAAAAGAAAAAACATCTCGATTTTGAAACATTTTTCATCTGTGCTCCGCTTCTATTGGCCTTAGCGTGATGATATATAGCCTATAACTATTCTCGATGAATGAGCTATATAACACTGAAAGAATTATTCAAATCGGACCAGTAGTTCCTGAGATTACCCCTTACAACGCCACAACGTCACAAACTCACAAACTTTACCTCTTTATAATATTAGTATAGATAATCCCCGATAATAATTTTTATAATTTTCATCATCTCCTTACCTTTATCCCACCCAAGTAGGGTTGCCACTTGTTTTTCTCCTCCACACTCCCCTGTCAGATGTCACCTCAGTATTCACACCTTTTATGTACATATGATTTATCACACAATCCATCCCTACCTTTATCGGTCTTCCTCTACTTCTATATGAGTCAACTTTCATACTCAAAACTTTTCATGTTACATGACTTTAATCTCTTTTCATTTTAACTTTTGTATAATTAATGTATCTATTGCTGTTATTTGTGACACCATTTTAATCAGCATAGTATTAATATTTATACTATTAAATATTTTACTTAATACGTTGACAATTGAATGTAATTCAATGTTACACTTCATAGTTATACCATTTCAATTAATATTTTAGAAGGTATCAAAAAGCTTGAAACTTACGCGCAATAGAAAAAATTGTTTATCTATAGATTCTTATATAGCTCCTATAATTTTGTTGAACTTCACCAAAAATGATCTGATTCGTTTAAGTATATATGGGGACAAATTTGTTCGTTGCATCCATGCGAAACCAGGACGAGTCGTTAGTTATGGAATATTTTAAACTTTATATACATATATACATTACTAACACGACAAATTGACACTGTAACGTTAACGCGAGTTACTAACGTAAACGAAAAGTCTTCATAAACAATAATTATTACACAATTAAATGCGACCAGCTTGTTCACATTACACAGGCTGAAAGTTTAGACAGTTGCAATATTTATAGACGATACTCTGCACTCGATTCTCTTTCTAAATCAATTTAAAAAATAGGTGCTTAATATTTGACCTAATTATCTAGAAAAATACAAAAATTATACGCAATCCTCTACGCGTCTATGTTAAAGCACAGTGTCAATGACCATCGGTCTGCAGTAAAAGTGAATGTGGGAATGGCATAAACAAAACAAAAGGGTTTATTGTCCGTTTTATTATCGAAGGTTATTACACTTTGGGTACAGGTCATTACGTTATTACGTTTGTGTTTATACTTTTGAAGGTCTTAGAACAAAGTTTAACTTAGGGTTTCTTTGTTGTTTATCAGTATTTGTTTTGATATTGTTATTTTATATGTTAAATGTAACCATGAATTATCATCTCTTAGAGTATTGTAAACGACTAACCTATCACCTGGTATATACACATGCTGGGGGTAAAAAGGTTTATATGCATCTCGTTCAACCTATATGGTATCACTGGGTTTAGCTTGCAGCTTCACTCGTCTTAATTGTAAATTTGACATATACAAGAAGAAGGTAGCAATATATTGACCTACGGAACTAATTTATTCGGATGGTCACTAGATTCTTCATGAAAAATATAAAGAGAGTCTTGAAGGCTGTCACACCATGTAGCTAGTGTAATCATTTATCTTGGAGGAAATCACAAAAAGGAAGGAAAATAAACTAAAGAGGAAACTAGTATAGAAAGAGAAAAATATTTCATACAGTGATTTTGAGCGTTGAGTGAACGAGTTCGGTAATCTTTATTCTTTGGTCGTCATATCATAAGAAAACGACATAAACTTTAATATATACCCAGTAGTAGTAATGCAGGTAAACATTTATATCATTACCATAGTTTTGAGGGCGTAAATAGGACTTTATGAGTTTTTCCTCGAATTAAATACATGTTTATGTAAGCCATTTGCCTGCCTGTAAGGTATTGTACATCCACTGGATTGGCATTTTTACGAATTTTCACATTCTTACTGGGCTCGTTACCAGGCAAGGCGCTATTTTATTATATTTTTAGTGGCTGATTAAAATTTTATGTGATAACTTATAAACCTGACTACGTAGACGAATAGAAAATACTTCACTAATTGGCATGGTAAAAAAATTAATGATTTTGTTTGGTAGGGCTACACACGTTAAAAATTTGTCGCCAAGCCCCTATCTATGTATTGTCATCTGAGAGCTAAATTTCTCTAGTTTAAGCTTATTTACCATGTTAAACCACATTGTTATTTAACATTAGTTGAGATTGTAGTCAAAGTAAAAAAAAGCACCTATAAAATATAAAAATCACACCTTCATTAAGAAGACTATATACCCAGGTAGATTTTATATTTTTTTGATAACTACAAATGAATTTTACGAGGACCTTTACAATCTCACGATTAATAAACGCAAACGAGATTTTGAATAACCATTTTGAATAACACAGATGAGCCTGTGTAAGTTTCTAAGCCGTAGCATTCAGCGCTATGATACCGGCAATGTGACCGCCGACTCCATATTTTCTTACACCGAAAAATCAAAATTAACTGAGCGCACTTACCACCGAATTATTGCTTCTACGAACTATACTTATTTCCATTGTAGTACAGTTATATCGAGACATTAAAACAAAAGAATATCGTGAAGATAGACGTCGTGTAAAGGGGAGTTTTTGGCGAGATCTTTGAATTTCATATAATGGATTATATATTTTATTCATAATCTTGTGTTATTTGACTCTATATTTTGTAACATTGGTGGTGTTTTATGTAATGTAGTTTGATTAGTGTGCACAGGTGAAGTGGATGAGAAGTAATACAAAGGAACAAGGATAATAAATAAAATAAATAAAGAAATCGTGTAAATGACCCGTCGAATCATCGATTCAATATTTAATTTGCAAATTGTAAAACAATTGTCGTGTCAATGTAGTTCGCGTTCGAGTTCGCAAATTTTATGGACGTCGTGCGCGACCACAAATGTTATACTCGCTTACTCACAGCTATAATATCAATTGTCGATCGTTATTTACGACTTTATGTCGACAATAGATAATACGAGTATATACGTTTGTCGTAATTACGAGAATATACCTCAATTTAATCACTTAGTTATGCATTTCAATTGTTATTTCATTTATGATGAACTTTATGATTAAGTTCATCTATTTAAAAAGTAATTCATGGCAGAATATTATTTATATTCCTCCAGTCCAATTATGAGTTGTGACATCAATCAAATTTCTCAATACATTTTTTTTATAAATCTGCGCTATTACACACTAATTCTTTGTAATATAATTTATTTCTAAGTTCTTGCAAGCTCTCCCTAATACTTAATTAAAAAAAAACACTATGTACTTGAAAATAAATACATATAAAGCAAGATCATCAACGTCGTTTGTTACCTCTTTAACATAGGCATTTACAGTTTGGCCTTACTCTTTGATATTAGGTTCCCACTGTCGACAACACCCACTTCAGCTTTTAATGTGTCATACGAATTGCCCATAATATTATCTACCTCATTCGCGGTTAGCTTACATTCTGACCTATAATTTTTATAGAAATTACTGCGATGTTAAGGATTATAGTGTGATAGTAGGCAGTGTAAATTCGACTATTATATCCATAGATGATTTAGTTGGAATAAATAAAAAAACAACCTCTACAGCTTTATGACATTAGAGTTTTGCCCGTAATTAAATCAATTCAAAAACCGTAGTTAAAGCGTATATATATGGTGCATGTTAGTTGCACATCTAGTAGGTTACATTAGTAACGATTTCACTGTATCAATGTCAACAGAATTTAATATCTATTGTAACCAGTTTTGTGAATAAAAAAAATAAAAAAATGCCATTTGCATCGAAATCAATTTATTTGTACTTGTAAAGATAAAAACTTAATCAGACCAACTATCATACAGTTACACTATGATGACTAGGATAGAACTGTCCTACGGCGCTGCGTGACGCGCTTATATACATAATGGAGAGTGGATAGTTCTGGAAAGCTGTCGTCATTATTTGAGAGACTTGATAAGGATCGAGCTATGTTATTTTAGAACCCTTTTATTTGCTTACAATAACTGATGGAGTGATGATGATGGAGTGATAAGGTATTAGTATTTGTATTCGCTGTTCCCACGCTTCATGACTCATTAATTGTTCATTTATAACAACGAGTACTGATACAGGATGTTACATTAATATAGATTACTAGAAATATTTGTATCAAAAAATAAAAAGACTAGAGAATTATAAATCTAATCTTGAAATAATTATTGTTTCAGGTAACTTCAGGAACTGTTACAGAATGCTACAAATAGGCGTCCAGCTACTACAACAACATAATAGTCGTGAAGTGGCACCTTCGAATTGTTATAAATTCATTGTTGGGGGAGCAACAAGTTAGCTTACCCTATTCACGTACACTACCGTCTGTTGCGGTAGGGTTGTCAACAATAGTTACAAAGGTTATCGATGAAAATTAGCAGGTGCTTTATTATCGTTTTTATAATTGTACATTTTTAAAACGGTAATAATAATGGCTAAGTGATTAGTGTGCTTGAAAAAGTTTGAGAATGAAGCAAATTTGTGGATCAGGAAAACATACCACCCTCAAGTTCAGTATCAAGCACCTATAGATGTGTTCCGGCTGCTGCATTTCAGAGCCGGTCCTCTTCTATGTTTTACTTGTTACCATCTTAGAGAAGATTGTCATTTAACATCAGGGGAGAATGTAGTCAGAGCGGAAGACTATAATAACCTCAAAGTATAAATGAAAATGATAGTACTTTTATATGGAATCTGCTGAATTGGAGCGTAATGTAACAGAGACGCTTTAAAAACATTAAAACAGCACATTCATCCAACTAATATATAAGAACCGAAAGCACAACTGTGTTTTTACAGAATTTCCTAATGACTGGAAATGTTTACGCAGATTTTATTGTCATAGGCATTCAATATAATGTGATATAAGCTTACATTGATATGTGGAGTATTTCCAATGATCTCTTTCTTAACCTAATTACATTTTCATCGATTAGTTTGAAAAGATGATATATAAATTATAACTTATTAGGGAAACATCTCTCTCGACATAGACTCGAAAAATACATTTAACTTAAGTTTTTACTCGGTGAGTTGAAAGCATGCTGTATGATATTGTGTTTGGTTAAATATATATATACTCATCAGATGTAAATAAAGAAAATAGTAAAAGAAGGAACCTTAACACATGGAATACAAGCATTTTATATTATTACTTTATGTTCATTGCAGATAACAAAGAGATCGTAAAGAATTAGTAATAAAGGTAATATAGATTTAAACAGAATCGCGACAACCCTAACAACAATACGACCACAAATAATAGGGGTGATACAAGCTAACATAAATCTTGTCGAGAAGGGGTGCCTCATGTAGTTCCAGATCTGCTATTCAACAAGTTGTTACGACGTTGTTTGATTGTTGTTCTAAATTTCAATAAACAACCAGCAACCTTTCAATTAGTTTATTGTTAAGGTAAAAATTTAGATTACATAGGGTGACCAATTTTTGCAAGCTTACCCTTTTCCTCACAGGGCAGTATAAATACCGCACACCGTTTCATTATAGCCAATACTCTACGGGTCATATGTTATTAGAGAGCTAATAATTTATAAATAAAATAACATTGTTATTAATTATAAATATAAAAATATTATAAAACTATATATAGCTTTTCACGTCTGTTTTAGGTTTCCGTAGCTATTCCAAAGTATGGAAGGAATTTTAATACAGTTTCACTATATTGTAGACTATCTGTGCCCACGACTCCGTCCGCGTAGTACCTAATGTAAAAAAGGAACTAATAAAATCTGAATGTATTAAGTCCATTTACTTATCTACTTTTCTCTCGTACTTAAGTAGCGTCTTCATTAAAATTACAATAACTTTTAATAGAGTGAACCGATTTTAATGAAACTGAGACTAAATGTTACTCGAGGATATACTTTATGATTTGTTTGTTTGTTTTATCGTGAACACAGTATTTTACCAGTGATGCGTGTTCAAGCAAACAGACAGACAGATATATTTAAAATTGATCGAAATGAATTTTATTATTTATTGCTAGACGCCTGCAAGATTTTTCTTTTACAAATATCTAAAAAGTACAGACACATTAGATTTACATTCTTATTATATGTATAGATAATTTCGTCCTTTTTTCAGACGGTTTATACGTATAACAGGTATTATAAGTAAGTATTTACAAAAAGTGGAGAAAAATCGCCGTATTCTACTTCTGGAAAACGCCTACAGAAAAGTTTGTGGTGGTATACATTGGACTCCTAGAGATAAGACATTACTTCATAGGATCATTTCTATATTATGCTCTTCAGGAGAAACTCACACTGTGTCTCCTAAACATAACTAATAGTAATCATTTTTATAGATACAAATAAATAAAACGGAAGTGTCTCTTTGTAATGTGAAAATAACAGCTTTTTGGTAAATTAATATGAAACGGTACTTATAACAAAAAAAAATCTGTTGGTTTATTTCGAAAAGATTTGAATTTATTTCACAGATGACTGATGTTATAAGGAGTCGGATACTTTTATGTTAGAAAAAAAAGGATTCCGTACAAATATAATAACTTAGAGAAGCAGTTACAGTATCGCATGAATTCAATACGCAAGCTTACTCTGACAAAAAAAAAGGTTTTACAAAATTCCACACAGACGAAGTCGCGGGTAACAGCTAGTCTCTTATGCAGACTAAAAGTTTAGACAGTAGCAATATTGATGGAAGACAGTCTGCACTCGATTCGACTCCTAAATCGTTTTAAAAAATAGGTGCTTAATATTCGACCTAATTATCTAGAAAAATACAAAAATTATACCCAATCCTCTATGATTCTATGTTAGAGCACAGTGCCGATGACCGTCGGGTGATTTCACTTTCATTTGATAGTAGATAGTTATGAAAAAAACAAAAGGGTTTATTGTCAGTTTTATTATCGAAGGTTATTAACTCCGCCTCTTACAGCTTTAGGCACCGGTCATTGCACCTAAGTTTATTACGATTGTGTTTGTACTTTTGAAAGTCTTAGAAAAAACTTTAACTTAGGTTCTCTTTGTTGTTTATTAATATTTGTTTTGATATTATTATTTTATATGTTATATGTGATGATGAAGTATTATATCTTAAAACACTGCAAGTGTTTAACATTTCACCTGGTATATTAGTAACAAATAATTGGTTATTTGTAAAGCTATTTTGATCAGTATAGTATTAACCCAGTCCCATTTAAATATTTTAGGTAGGTCGGGTATTTAATATATATAAAAACTGCCTTTAAGGGCATATGATTTCCATAAATATCTTAAAAGATATCACAGATTATACACAAAAAAGTGTTTGCCTGTAACGATAAAAAATCTATATCATATACTTATTAATTTAAAACATCCGTCGAAAGCCGGGACGGATCGCTAGTTATTTATAAATCATAAATATAGCATTTCTGCATACTTAAAAGTCATTGACCGGTTTCATAAAAGATGGTGCTTATTCATATACTCAACAAAAGATTAAATAGCGTGCTAAAAGAAATGACATAGCCACTTAAAGACTACGCGAGCGCACCGGACGCGCCGATGTATGCTCGGCTTGCAGCGGATACGTACAGACATTTCGCGCCAAAACATCCGCCATTAGTGATGGGAGAATATATTTCGCAGTTTAATATTAATACGAGATTATTTGTTGATTGATTTTCGTTTGTCACTCGAATCGCTCTTTTATAATTTAACGATAATTTTCAAGAAATACTCAACTTTTATTCCAACTTTGAAACAGTGTCTCATTTGTAACTTGGATGTACATCCTATCAATCGGCGTAACTTCAAATACTTACAACGAATCTAGGCTTTTTATTAAGTAAAATGTCGTAGTTAAACTATAGTTTTAGGTAATTTCCTTATAGTTACATTAAAGCAAATACAGTATTTGACAACCAGTTCTCTCTGGACTTAGCATCTTACCATATTGGGCCACATCGTCATATTACATCAGGTGAGTCTGTGGTCAAATGTTTAGCCCATAAACAGTTTAAAAAACATTGTAGTAATTTATTTTATGGGAATGAAATGAAAAGAAAAACTTTTTATTTTTTGATTTTAATATTCCAAAGGAATTAGATAAAATATTTTTTCATATGTAATTTTATCATTGATATTTAGTTCTTGTTGAAAAACTAATAATAATAGGCATCATACCCTTCCACGGGGCATAGGCATACACAGTTCGGCCCTTTTCGGTTATGCTTGGTTCTTATTTGTCGGTAAACCCGCCCTCCGCTCCCGATGCCCGCGCCCGAACGTAACCGCCGCTCACGCTGTATCTTCACTCTGATATATACTGTCTAATCCACAATACAAATGGTATGGCAATTTCTGTACTCTCAAGAGTCGTAGCATAATTTTCTATAGTTTATAGAATTATTCAAAAATAGGCTACAAAATGTCTTACATTATTTTTAATTAGATAAGTAGTTGGTGCGTTCAAACAAACAAGAGACAATCTCTTAAGATTTTTAATGTTAGTGTAGATAATTATTAAATTGAACAGCTGGTGCGGTGTCGCCGTCCAATCTTAAGCGCGATCTCGGAATAGAATACAATAATTCATAACCGTTATGCGTCTGTGCACTTCGATAAATGCTAATAATATAGCCCCGCCAATAACAAAGGATATACAGCTGCTATTTCAGCTTAGCCGGTGTCGTCTCATCTCTATTTCGATTAAAGAGAGATTATAGTCTTTTTTATAGGAATATCTCAAACTGACTATGATATTCTTGACCGTCTTGACAAATTAAAAAGGAGCCGCTGTCAAGAATTTCCCATAATGTGCCACCTGAATCGGTTATTAGATACACACAGTAGTGGGTACTTACGTAGTTAGTGGACGCTACTTTACACTTCCGCCCGGAATTAATTGGCCCCCCACCACGTCTCATTGCAAGAAAAAAGATTTGATTACTTTTTGTTGTATCAAATAATAATATTTCACTCTTTATATTAGGTACTAACTTTTCAGATGTAACTTTTTCAGGTACATATCACGGCAATAAAATCAAATATTTTTTGTTGTAGTGAAACATGACAGCGAATTAATTCCGGGCGGAAGTGCAAAGTAGCGTCCACTTATGTACTTAAAGATTAGTTTCCGAGAATTGATGTCTTCATCAATAAAAAAAATGGGTGTTGCACCCGGTATATATTTTTTTTATGTCAAAAGGAGCAAACGAACAGGTGGGTCACCTGATGTTAAGTGATCACCACCGTCCATAGACACTAGCAACACCATAGGAGTCGCAAGTACGTTGGCAGCCTGTGTATGGAGAGAGGGAAGGGGTAGGGAAAGGGGGAAGGGGAAAGGAGTTGGGCCTCCGGCGCACTCACTGACCGAACTAAACGCAACAATGGCACTGTTACTTCACGTCGGTGTTCTGTAAGAGAGTGGTACTACCCCGGGCGAGCCTACCCATACATGCTGAAAGTAGTAACAACTACAGCGTGGCTCTACCGCCTACAAAAAAATTATATTGTATTCACGATCGGATAAAATTCTTATATTCTACCCCTTAAATAACATCTGCAAATATCATTCTATTTGTTTGGTTTTTTTTAACTAGATCGTAAATAAATACTCTCTCGACATACATATAAGGGAAAACAATACGTACAGTCCAAAGAAACGAAGCAAAGACATAAACATGACGTAAACTGTCCGTTCGGAACAAGGCAGACAAGGTATGATTGTCTAAGCGTCAGCATGTTCTAGGAACGACGCGGACGGGTACAGTAATAAACGCGGATGTCCATGCTTAATACTCATCCTGACTGTTACAATGGATACACGTTGAGTTGTAATCGAGAAAATATAGAGTAACCATTTTAGTCTTCCCTTGCATTTTTTGTATCTCTGCAAAATTATTGTATGTCCCTTGCAGTACATACTGTCCATACTTGTTTATTTATTAAGAATACACAAGAAGCTAACGAGTAGCTGAATTACACACTTTTCGATTTGTGAACGCTTGTCGCTGAGCTACAATGATCGATTTATTGATATTTAACCGAAAGTTTTTCATAAAACCTAAATTTTAAACCAAATAATTTGTTATGTAAATAATTACTTTTTTACATGACATTATATTAACGTTGAATGTAAAGGACATCGCTTTGTTAGAAAAAAGTTAAAAATCAATGTATTATTTAACCGGTCGCAGGAACTTAGTAAGTTAAATATTATGCCAACAACTAAACTTCTAATTAAAACTGATTATTAAAGATATAATAATGAAAATTTAAATTTCCTATTTAATAGTGTAATAATTATAAAAAGAGTTTTGATGTTAATAAGGTCGTTGTTGCCATTTTATTTTATCCGGACATCCGTCACGCGTAATAATTCGATGCTTGGTCGGATAACTCTCACTCTACCACGCAGTTTTATTATAGCTCAACGTGACACATAAAATGTTCTCACTACTGACATTTTACTGTCTACGAAAAACAACAATGTATGTCTTGTCAAATTTAATAAAGCCAGACCACTCGCTTACTCAAGTCTCTTTTAGCATTCCGTTGAAGAACTGAGGTATTGAAAGTTAAGCTTTTGTATGCACTAGTAGCCGCCCGCGTTTTCGCCTGCGGTTTTGTATTTATAAATGATAGCTATACCCGCGACTTGGTCCGTTGTGGTTTTTGAATGTATCATTTATTCATCTACTTTTCTCTCGAACTTACGCCGCGTCGTCATAAAAATTACAATAACTTTTGATAGAGTAGACGAATTTTAATGAAACAAATACTAAGTTATTCTCGTATACATGCTTTATGATTTTCTTTGTGTGGTTTTATTGAAAACTCAGTACTTTAGCAGTGATGCGTGTTCATATAAACAGACAGATAGACAGACAGACATTTCTAAAAATGATTGAATTGTATTTTATTAGTTATTTCTAGACACCTGCAACAATTTTTCTCATACGTCAAAACGTACAGACACTTTAGATTTATATTCTTATTATATGTCGTTTAAATGTACACTTGAAAATAAAGTTTATCTACGTCAAATATGAAAAGCTATAACGATACTAGAATTATTATAATAATTATTTTACCACTATAAAAAAACATTTGAGAATTTCATACACGGTAGTAGTTTAAAAAGAAAGCGAGAAGGTCGTATGTCTCACTGTTCTCCAATACCTGAAGGTAAGCAAGACGCAAGACGTTATCTACGTCAAATACGAAAAGCTATAACGTTTCTAGAATTATTATAATAATTATTTTACCACTATAAAAAAACATTTGAGAATTTCATACACGGTAGAAGTTTAAAAAGAAAGCGAAAAGGGCGTATGTCTCACTGTTCTCCAATACCTGAAGGTAAGCAAGACACTGCTCTCACTCTACCCGACACAGTATTTGCACCCGCCACTTTTCATCACACAAAAGAGTTGCGGATCAGAATCAAAGAAGTTTCACTTCAATATTCATTTCAAATACAGTATCCAGTTTAAATGTATTCGTGAATGTTTATTTTGACAATAATGACATCCACATAAAGCCTATAGATATATATTTTTCCGTGAAACAGTTTCTATACATCTCAAGTAACAGTATTTATTCCAAATTAAAACATTTTTCGTTATATTTTATTAACTGAAACATTATTACAAACTTTATAAATTACAGCCTATGTATATTTTACTACATTACAATATTACGATATCAATATCTTAATATATTCCTGTGAAGTTACACCAAAACATTTTTAATATTTTTTACATGTAAGTGTAACACCCATCCTCATATAATCTTAACATATTAAACTTCTAAGTTTGGTTCTAAAGTGTAAAGGAATCCACCTATATGTACTTAGCGATAGAATTTCATCATGAATATGGTAGGTAGTCAACATGGTCGTTAAAATGTCCTAACAACATGCTTAATTGCTTATAGGTATAGTTTTATCACGATGCTCTCTTCACAAAAAGGTAAGGGTTCGTTATAGAATTAAATCAACATTCAAAGTTAATATTTTTCACGTTTTCCCAATGTTACGATATTGAACAAAGCTCTTCTATACTATTCGAGAAGCTATAAAATGTTAATAGTTGAGATGACATTTAAACCTTCGTTTTAACGGTCAAGGCAACCTTAAGCAACAATTTAATAAAGAAATGTCAATTCCAAAACTTGTTAAAGTTTCACCCATTTTGATCCATTTTAAAGGCATTCATTTGACCTCTGTGTTAGGTTAAGTTATATTTTAAAGTTTACAATCTCTTTGGACACGAAAGGGATATAGTATATATAAATCAGATTTTAAACGAATACAAATAATATAGCTTTCTCTTTAGGAAACTTAAATAAATAATAAATTAACGCCTCGTTTCAAACGCAAAGTTATCCTTACGCAGTTTTATCTTTGTTTCAAATCCAGATTTAGAACGGACAATTGACTTTGCCAGCCATAAGTCAGACATAAAACGGATGCCTAAGTCCAAACGTGATCCCATTGTGGCTTGAGAGATATTAATTGCATTTAACGCTCTGTTATTGTGAGGGCAAGCCCGAGCGGCATTCTAGGTCTGGTGTGAGAGCGTCAGGTTTGCACATTTTGTTTGTTTTGTTTGCGTTTGGACGGATAGTGGTGGACTTATCGTATGTCCGGATAAAGAGTTTGGCCGGATAAAATCTGGCTTATAATAAATCTTACAATTAAATTTTATCAAACATTCACTGTGAAATATATAAGTAAATCGGGGTTCGACAGTAAGAAATCGCGAGATAAAACTAGTTATAAATAAAAGCCCTTATTTATCTTCATTTTCATTTATCAAATAATATAATGCCACTAAATCATATCAAATCGAAATCGATCTTTTCGCTCTGTTCACGGTGCGTCCGTCCCGGGGTGGGCAGTAAACAGAATTATAATAATTTACAGCCAATTAAGCTACCGGCCGGGATCGCTATAACGACTCTCGCGCGCTTAATGGCCTATTTATGTACCAAAGGTTTTTATTTATTATAATTATTTTGTTTAGATTTATCGAGAGTTTATTCACGTTTCGGAATCGGTGGGGAGTTATCGTATTTTATTTATTAACATTAAATTTATTACTGATATGATATGAATAACCCTCTATGTATTCAGTCGCTTAGATTTATTTATTATATCAACTTCAAAATTGTCAATAAATATGAAATTAGAGTTTTTGGCAGGATATTAAACTGTCATGTAGTGATTTCTATATTTTATTTATAATCTTGTATTATTTGACCCTATATTTAGTAATATTGGTGGCGTTTTACGTAATATTGTTCGGTAATTGGGCACAAGTGAAGCAGATGAGAAAAAGTGGAGTATGAATTCCGACATGCTACAAAAATTCCATGGAAAGTTGTAACAAGGGGGCTACTATCTTGAAATTTAAAAAAATTAAATAATTAATTTAAAAAAAAAATGCGATAAATTTAATTGCAACGATAAGATTCTGTTTTGCATTTAAGATTTATACCATCACTGATTCATAGAACGCTAACAATTTCGCGTGGCTTTTCACAGGTTTTCTATGCAGTAGAATAAATGACTGACTGATTGATAGCAAAGTGACAGACTTTCATGTAAATCGTCACCGTTTTTTTTTTTCATCAATCTAGGGGTTGAATGTCCAAACAATCTTCGTTAATTTACCTGCACTATAATTGGAACCCACTTGTAAATTTTCACGATCCTGCCCACAAAAGTTTGGGCTATGCAATGATACGTCAGTCTGTTTTTGTTTTATATATATAGATAACAGCATACGTATAAATTACACCATAAAAATATAGTTATGATAATAAATTTAGATAATTAAAGCTTATTTAGTGTAACACATAAGATTAACGATTATAATCGATGAGAGATACATGAATGAATAATCGAATGAACAAATACTTTCTTTAGCTAATATACTGATGAGTTATAAAGCATTCTCTTCGAACGAAACAGGTGTATTGTAGAGAGAAGAGATTTTATCGATTTTAATAATTGTGTTTACCGTCCCGCGAATGTAATTCTCTAGAATTTCATAGCATTATCTGGTTTAAATACGTAGGTACCTACATCTTCAATATCTGTATATATACATTTCTTCTGTACATGTGTATGACACTGAACTCTTCCTAAACTTCTGGACGGATTTTGATGAAGTTTTGTGTGCGTGTTCCAGTGGTTCCGAGAATGGTTTAGATTCACAATTGGACACGGTAGGTGGTGCTGCGGTTGCATTTTAGGACTTTCTTTATTATCAAGGCAGGACAACGTCCGCCGGGCCCGCTAGAATAAATATAATAATAGAGATATGTCGTTGTGCGTGCATCACACAAAAACACCTGAATAGGTATCTATCATTTTTTCTAATTTTTTTTAGGCTATTGGTCTTTATTTTAAAAAAACTTCACAATAGGGTCATTGAATATAAATATGAAATCTTTAATGGTTTAAGAAACTACGATACCAAAAGGACTATGCGTTCATACATGTTGTATTGCCTTGGAGAAGTGGGGCAAGCGGTGTACTACGAATGAGCAGGAGAAAGGGAAGTAAATGGATAACATTTTTCACAAAAAAAAATGTAATTTTAGCTTTCATTTTTTTCTCTGTAAAACTACATTAATTGAAATCGAATTACAAAGCAAGACAAATCATTATAACACAGTTTAATTTATGAATGAAACAAAATTGTCCGCAGCGCATCGCAAATGTCATGCGCGCCCGCTAGCAGACGAGTATAGAAATAACAGCTGGTAATTTACCGCCGCTGTTAAGTATTTTCACTCTATTCTACATAATATTATTCTCTATACTTCTGCTTATACCGCAAAATATCGAACTAAATATATAAAAAAATTATATTTAAAATAAGTGTGTGTGTACTTATGTACACGCGTTAGAAGTTATACTTCTTTGGCGTAACAAGATAAAAATCTTTTCAAAAATTTTATCTTTCGCCTTATTCTACGTTTGTAGAAAAAACGACTCTAACAATAGAAAAAAGGTATTTAATACATTGAAAGTTTTAATACAAACAACAAATACAAAGAAACAAAATGTTGACTATAGCTAACTTCAGGGTGTCGGTTTTTGTGACGGTGTGCGCGCGAACCGTAATAACTTCAGGGTGTCGGTTTTTCGTGACGGTGTGCGCGCGCATCGTAATAACTTCAGGGTGTCGGTTTTTCGTGTCGGTGTGCGCGCGCATCGTAAAAACTTACTCTCATCATTTTTCCCAAACGCGCCAAAAGAAGTATAACTTCAACAATATTAATAAAAACAGACTTTTATAAATGCTCTAATAAAATTTTCAATGTGTACAGTGACCATTTTGAAAGTCCCTATTTTGTTTTTATTTCATGTTTGTATAAACATGTAAATTCAGGAACCTGGTTGTAATTCTGCTTACAAGATTTGATGTAAACAAATTAATAAACATTGCGAGCTAAATAAAACCCTCGGGTTCGAAGCCTGGCATACCTATACCAACGAATTTTTCGCAATTCGCATACATTTACTAATTTAAGTTAGTAACACTAAGGAAAACATCGTGAGGAAACCTGACCCTGAGAAACATTCTTGTAGTACCACTGTATGTGGAAAAATATAGAACATTACTTCTCGGACTTTGAAATCGCCCATACGTCGTGGGCTGGCGTATGGCCCATCAGTTGATCTCTTGCAGGCTGATAATGAAGATGATTACATATAATCATCCCGTGTGGGATTTGAACCCACAACTCACAGAAAGGCGACCGCTTAAATTAATGTCGTTGTTCGTGTACTCAAAATTATAATAATAAAATTTGTTACTAATTAGGTAATGAACCAAGGATATTGTTTTCACTTAGACGTGACAGTATTTGAGTAGGTATGTCACTAGAAATGTGTTTATAAGTGTGCAGAATGCATCTCTTAATTTCACTTACCCCAGAGCGATGTATAAAGTTTCGTCCTGGATGTACTGACAACATAGTAAGTTGTTTGAATTTAATTCATATTACAATTGCTCCCCGTCTCGGTTTCTCATAGGTGTACCCTCCCCATACCCCCCCTTTTTATGTCATAGGTGGCAAACAAACAGACGGGTTACCTGATGTTATGTGATCACCCCCCCCCCCCCTTAACACAGGTTACACGCACTTGCGACTCCCCTGGTGTTGCTAGTATCTATGGACGGCGGTGATCACTGAACATGAGGTGACCCGCCTGTTCGTTGGCCTCCTATGATATAAAAAAACGTTATAAATTTGTGAAGTCACATTGGTATGGGAGGGATTTGAAATTCTAATCGGCTAAAAACACCGGTTCTCGTCCGACCACCGAATTTTAGGCAACGTCGGGCGCGGCTATTACTAGGATGGGTGACCTGGGAACACCGCGACACATTGGCGTTTTATTGTATTTTGTAACTAAAACGTAATACTGTAATACAAGTGTAAAACAAAAGCTTCAATTTTATCCTGGGTCTTTATGACACACCCTGCTTTTTTTAATACGCCCATAAAAGTAATAATAAGAACATTTAATTAATTTTCGTTTCTATTGCTCACCGTACATAGAGAGGGTAGCTTAAAAAAGTGCGTCTGCTTCTACCTCACTGTCTTTCGACTGTTTCGTTTGCGTTCCCTCCCTCGCATGTCCTTCTGTCCTCTGACTAAAGTTGCGACGGTATTTTTGTCATTTTATTCATCCGGTTTATTTATTTTGTCTTTACATTAAGTAATTTATATCAACTTATATGTTTAGGTTAATTTTGTTAAGTTGTTTGCATTAATTACGTTTTTATATTTACATTTTTTATTATATAAAGTCAATTAAAATAAGCTATATGATTTTCAAGTAGTGTAAATCCTTACTCAGTTCGATAATAAGAAAGTAAAACTGTGTTTCTGATTACTTTTGTTCATTTATCGCTATTCCGAATTATCATAATTGATTTTATATTTATGTGTAAGTAATCCATATTACTTTCCGAATATTATAACTGAGAATGTAAGTTTGTCCTTCGACACACGTGATATTTAAAATGTTATTTGAAGCACTGAATAAAAATTTAAATAATAAAATTAAATTGTAGGTGGTAGAGCCACGCTGAAGCTATTACTGGTTTCAGCATGAGTGGGTTGGCTCGCCCGGGGTACTACCATCCTCTCATAGAAAATCGATGTGAAGTAAGAGTGCTTGCATTGTTGCGTTTCGTTTGGTCAGTGAGAGCACCGGAGGTCCACTTCCCCTTCTCAGCCCTCTTCCCTCCACCTCCTCTCTTCACCCAAACACAGGCTGGCAACGCAATTGCGACTCCCCTGGTGTTGCAAGTATCTATGGAGATCAGTGATCACTTTACATCAGTTGACCCACCTGTTCGTTTGCCACCTACGATATAAAAAAAATTATAAGAAATAAAACTGATTAAAATAATCGATATTTCTATGTCCAAAAATCGATTATTCGGTTAACCGATCTCTGATACATAGGAGGATCCCTCAGCCTCATTTTTGACAAGTATACTACCTCAAGGTGGACAAGGGTTGGATGCTTACTTGTGACGCCTCGTGCGTTTTTCCTTTTTATAGTTGAAACTTGGAGACGTCGTACTTTGACTGACCATCGTGAATTAAGCCATTTAGTACGGTCTACGGCTAACTCCTCCTATTTGTTGCTTGGGATTTTAAATGCAGCTATGCAGCCATTTTACTACAATTCTACTGTTACATTGCTGGAGGTATTTGTAACATTTATTTACACTGACACGTTAAGAGATAAGTCTGTAGTACAATATTCTCTCTGCGAATGCTCTAGATGACGGTTCTCCAGATCATATATTCTTTAATTGTTCGTGAAACTGATTCTCCCTTTATGATGTCCTCCCGCCTTATATTCCCCGTCTTACTAACCTCAAGTGTGTCTTAGCTTTAGTGAATAATAACCCTTTAATACATATCTTGTCATCATTTATTAAAATTAACAATTTTTTTTTGTATCATAGGAGGCAAACGAACAAAAGGGTTACCTGATATTAAGTGATCACCACCGTCCATAGACACTTGCAACACCAAGGGAGTCGCAAGTGCGTTGCCAGCCTGTGCTTGGCGGGAGGAGGAAGGGAGGAGAGAGGTGGAAGGAGAGGAGGTGAGCCTCCGGCGCTCTCACTGACCGAACGAAACGCAACAATGCAAGCACTGTTACTTCACGTCGGTTTTCTGTGGGTCGGGTGGTAGTACCCCGGAAGAGCCGACCCGTTCATGCCGAAACCAGTAATAATTTCAACTGGGTTCTACCCCCTACAAAAGAAAATCAAACTTTAATCACATTGTTTATTTCTATATGTATATTTGTAGGAAATATACAATAACTCGGTCTGAACACAAATTCATTATCTTCGTTTTCGAATAACATTTTTTAATCGATCTCCTTTGTTTATGACACTGTCTGGCATAGACAGCGCACACTCTGTATCTATGACATTGGCAGCATTGTATATTGCTTACACACGGCGCCATAACTTACAGAAGAAGAAGACAATATGCTCGGAGAATAAGCGAGTGTTTATATGCCGTGAAATATATATAAAAAGTTAATTAACATTATATTCTAAAGGAAATACGATTTCACAGATACGAGGAGGGGTGTGTACAGGAGCGCATAATTACAAAACAAGTATGTTCCACCCTCCCTTTATATCTGTGAGGAAAGGGACGAATTCTGATCTTTAGAAATGATATTAAATTATTTGTACCTTAATTTAGACCTTTAGAACCTTCAGACATTAAAACCATGACAGGTGCTTAACCACACTTTCCGGCAAATCGGTAGGGACTTTGTTATAAAACCTAACACTATTACCTAAAAAACTGTTACCGCTCTTAGTGAGCCTGAAACATGGAATGAGCTTTGCTGTTTTTAGTATTTTAATGATGTCTATTTTTTATTAACTCTTTTACAAACAAAAAACAGAATCTTTTCTCTTTATAATAGTAGTTTAGATTACGTACATAAATTATCTTCTTTTTTTTTCGAGCTGTCTACCGCTCTCGGACTGACGGGCATTTACAGCTTCACCGGACTAATACCCGGTTTCTGAGCCACGTTTATCTGTTCCATAGCGTTATCGGTTCGATATCTTGTCAAATTGGGTTTCAGAACACACAATCATACGATAGTCCTCTTAAATTTAACTGGCCAATCGGGGCGTTTATCTTATTCGATAAGTCTTGACATTTTAAATAGTTTTTAATATCTTGACAATGACATGTCATTGACGAACGACTGACGAATTGAAAAGTTTTGTATCTAAATTAATTAAATTTATAAGTAAATAATTATAAAATAAAATTTAACCATCTACTAATCCCCAAAGTATTTTTTAATCATAATATTACTGCTATAAGTTAAGAATTAAAATAATAAATCCATTTTTTAACGCTCTTGCTAAAAAAGAGCCATCTAGTGAACATCAAAGAACTAGTTATGGGTTTCATAGTTATTTAACAACTCGTTGTGTACTCAGAAACGCATTGACAGTTTATCTAATGGATAACTTTATTGAGTCAATAACTAATGATACTTTAATCGAGTACCTCAGAAACCGGACATTATTCATTCCCATATTTGAGCGCAACATTTATTTGTATCGATTTTGTGTATTATGTCCGTATTGTATACGTATTGCCCAATAAAATACACATATATTGTAAAATATATGTATAATGAGTGTGTTTGTGTACTATGATGTTTAAATATCAATGAATATAAATAAAATTGTAGTGTCTGTTTGTAATGCCAATATAACAACAGCTCTTTACGAAATGTATATAAAATCAACGTTTAAATCGAGATAATTAAAAAAAAGGCGAGACAAATGGGAACTGCCGAGAGAAGTGAAAACTGAAAACATAAAATAAATGTGTTCTCTTTTGAGTTTTTAAATTAATTATAGTGTGAATTATTTAAATTTCATAATTTGTGAGTATGCATGTATAAGTTTGTGAGTGTGTGACGTTGTAGGGAGTAATATCAGGAACTACGAAAAATTCTTTCAGTGTTATATAGCTCATCTATCGAGGAAGGTTATAGGCTATATCATCACGCTGAGACCAATAGGAGCAATGAATAATGCTTCAATATCGGGGCTTTTTTCCTCTTGAGAGCTTCCGTTGCGTGTTAGCGTTAGCCCTAAGTAACTATTTCACGGACGAAGTCGCGGGCAGAGGCTAGTTAGATATACATAGGCTCTTATACTACGCGTCGCTAGTCTGATGCAAGCAGCGCAAGCGTGACGGTCGGTCACGCTTACTAGCCTGTCATGACGCGAAATTATAAATTTATCTGCCACTAAAAAATACCTCCTAACGCACCTAAAGAAGTGCTCACTTCAAAAATCTCTCGGTTCCAGTTAATCTCCAAGACGGTTCAGCCAATTTTATGGGATTAGATTTTAAGTTATATTTAGGTATTTTTCTACTTTGCAGTCATGCTTTTACCTAGGATTATATATTACAATAAATATATATTACTTGAAATAAGTAATCTACAAATTATACAGGTCGCCATCATGTATAAGTAATCACCTACCCGCAGATACGAAATGGCGCTCTTCCATTTAGTTCCCAAGACACACCCATACAAAAGGCCACATAAAAGCAACGTAGAATAAAAGGCAAACAAAACACGTATAGAAGCAAGACTAAATATTTCCAAGACGTTGGCTTCAGGAGGGGGGCGAGCCGGGTGTATCCTCACACCCCGTTATAAACCACGTTAACTTTGCAGTTGTGTAATTCGAAAACCCATGCAAAGTCGGCGTAAACAAAGCCTAATCGACGGCAAAACGTATGTTGGTGACCAGAGTTAAAGACCCATGGAAGAGTATAGGGCCACCCCTATTTGTTTGTGTTTCAAAGCGATCGTCAGGGGTGGGAAGGTCGAGTTTGACTGGTTTGTTCTAAATGCCAATGTGTGTGAACGAAGCGAGTACCTCAGATAATGTAAGAAACGTTCTAGAAAATTCCTTTAGAAAATGAAACTGGGATTTTTAATTATCTATTTTAGTCCTCAATGTAAGGCAATTGAATTCATCTCTGTATCTTCATGGATCGATTTAATATCGGCCTGTAATATTCTATTATTTTCATACTGAAATGTTATAATATCATCCATTCATGTAATACAATAAAATTAAAATTCTTCGAAATTATTGAACCAACTTTGACGATAATTCTACAGACAGATAAAATGCCTTTCAGAATACTATCTATATTATCTACATCTCGCTACAATTTTCAGTTAGGCTTTAAATTTGAAGGGAAAGGAAAACCGATTTATTTCGAATTACTTAGATCTATACTATACATTAGGGTGGAGTGAAAAAAAAATTTTTTTTTTTTTTTATGGGGGTAAAAATTAAAATTTAAAAAAAAAAAAAAATTTTAAAAAAAAAAAAAAAATACAAAAAATTTAGAAAAAAACAAATATATAAAAAAATAAATAAGAAAAAAAAAATTTTTAAAAAAAAAAAAATATAAAAGGGGTTAAAAAAATTAAAAAAAATTCTTTTAAAAAAAAAAAAAAAAAAAAAAAAAAAAAAAAAATTTAAAAAATTTTTTAAAAAAAAAAAAAAATCCAAAAAAAAACAATATTAAGGAAAAAAAAAAAAAAATAAAATAAAAAAAAAAAAAAATTTGAGAATGTAAATCAAAAAAAAACAAATATTTTTACTCGTATTAGTTTTAAAAATGAGTGGGCTGGCTCAAGATGTTGAGAAAAATTTTTTTTTTTTTTCAGACATTTTTGTTTTTTATAAGCTAAAAATTTGACCCAGGAAAAAAAAAAAAATTTTTTTTTCCCTCCTATATGAAAACTAACGGGGTTTTTAGACATTTTTGTAAAAACATGTGTGTGCGTGTGTGTGTGTTGCTGGTGTCTTGGAATGAGTAATAAAATACAATTCAATCATTTTTAGAAATGTCTCTCTGTCTGTTTGTTTGAACTGGTAAAGTACGGCGTTCACGATAAAACCTAACATTCAGTCTTAGTTTCATTCAAATCGGTTCACTCTATCAAAAGTTATTGCAATTTTAATGACGACGCGACTTAAGTACGAGAGAAAAGTAGATAAGTAAATCGATTTAATATATTCGGATGATTTTATCACTCGCTGTTTTTTTTTACATTAGGTTCCATGCGGACAAAGTCGCCGGTACAGCTAGTTTATAATAAATCTATAACTCCTACTATAATGAAGTATTTTTAGATTCAGTGGCATTGTAAATCTTATATATATAAATTAAATGATAAAAAAATGCGCTTTTGCGTTTTCTTTTCGAACTGACTAAGGCTATTGGCCTGACGAGCCTTCACAGCTTCGCCGAACTAATGGGGCAAGCACTTATGTATGGCGCTTGGTAACAAGCTCTAAGGGTATCAAAGTGGCCGAACATCGACTTGACTTGTAACCTTGGATGTAAACAATGCAAATGTTACTAAGCTAATTCCTCTTTATATATATAATTTTTCTGTCCATCTGACTTCCAGGCTGCATTGATGAAATGTCCGTGTGTCTTCAGGTGGATTAAAGAACGGTTTAAATTCACAACTGGATCTGGTGGGTGGCGCTAAACTTGACTTTAAGGATTTTTTTATTATCAAAGCAGGACAAAGTCCGCCGATCCCCCTGTATATATAAGAATTTGTAAGACGCACATGTGTACCAGCATTTGTTCCTCACTAAATCAAACATGTATTCTGTATCGGTCAACTCGGCTAAACTAATCAAGTACGAAAAATAAGGAAAAAAAAGAAAACCCGTCTACCATACGTGTAGCTATCGGTATGTATGCGTGCAGATATATGGCGGCGATCTGTGTTGTGTGTGTTAAAGTAATGAGTGAAAATTTTCAGTAACACTGTATCGTACTAGCAGCATACTCGAGGGCTCTACTCCGAATAAGCTTGCACGTGCATCAAAACAACATTATTGAATAGGTTCAGCATTCTTTTTACCTCTTAGGCACTTAGTTATAGTCAAAAAAAATACCACGATATCTGTATTAAATATAATACAGTTTTAACATAATAAACGACACAGACGAACCGATTACTTGTAAAGAATATGGTAATTTAGGAAACATAAAATAGTAGCGAGTTGATATAAGTTGTAAGGATCGAACCCACACCGTTCGACGCGGCATCCTATAACTCTAAAACTGACGTATCTTTATAAACGATCTCCCTAAGGTATAGAACTAATTAAAGCAATTAACGTCGCATCGAAAGATCGTGGTACGGGGCGGTAGTGATTATCGTTTATCGTTCATCAACGTCGTGGTACGGGGCCGGTCAGTCGTCGACACCTGTTCCGCGGCATCCGGTCGCGGACCGCTACTCCGGTTCGCTTCTTAATGAACTCGCCGCGTCGCGTCACCTCGCGTCTCATCGCACTGTGTCAAACTATAAGCAGTGGTACAACTCTGTCAACTTTTTTTTTATTAACTTGGGGAAATTTCTACGGATACCCACACTCCCGTGGGAGAGAGTGGGTTATGTCCGACTTGCACGGACTAAAACCCCACGGTGTACCAGCCGCCGCATTATATAAACGGCCAGGGATCGCTCCTGCTGTCTACCTGAGAACCGCCCCTGCGGCAGCCTGGCAAGGTGGTTGCCAGGCTCCGTCCTAATAGGGAGGCAAGCTGAGTACACTTGCAGCCATCTAAATAATTTCTGATCGAGTTTCTTGCCGGTTCTTCTCGATGACTGTGGTGTTTGTCCGAACCGGTGGTAGTTTTAACGTTCATAAGTGCGTGCCAAACTGAATAAAGTATTCTTGATTTTGATTTTTAAAGTGAATTGTTTAGGCGCGTTGTACGGTA
The DNA here is from genome assembly GCA_036509395.1 of Antheraea yamamai. Taxonomy (NCBI): domain Eukaryota; kingdom Metazoa; phylum Arthropoda; class Insecta; order Lepidoptera; family Saturniidae; genus Antheraea; species Antheraea yamamai. The sequence goes on along the minus strand of AP028437.1, from coordinate 4,296,659 downwards.
TTTTTGGAAGGATATAAACTTATGATTTCACGTTAGCGACGTGCTAGTAAGCGTGACCGTATTGCATTTGCGCGGCTTGCTTTCGCCTAGCGACGCGTGGTATAGCGGTTTGTGTACATATAATATTGACATTATGCAGGTCATTATAGGTTTGATTGATTAATAAACTTTATAAATATATATAAATTGTTGCTCCAAGTGCCAATAGATGTGAAAACCATACTTATGTTAATAATTATATTTTAATTTACACTATAATTAATGTAAAAATTCAAAAGAGGACACAGTCATTCCATTGTTTTGGGTTATCATTTCTGTCGGCAGTTCCTATGACTGTCTCAACTTTTTTTATATTTTATTGGGTGGAACATTCTCAATTCGTAATTTATGTAGAGAGTTCTATAATTAACGTTCAATAGTTTTATATATTTTGTTTTCATAATAAGCGTGCGAGAGACGGATATACAAATTCTTGATAAATTTAACGTAACATATTCGTTCTCTGATGTTCGTGGAGAAAATACATTTTTAATAGAAAAATTGATTTACCGTCTCACTTGTCACTGTTGCAAGCATCTCGGTACCACGCAAACCAGAGCGTTAATTTTACATATAAAATAGTTGGCTAACCCGACATTAACGCTTCGATTCTGAGGCATTGTTTTGTTCGACGACCGTCGCTAACTGAGCTGCTCTATGAATAGCATCTATTTATGAACCCAAGTGTCAAGTTGAATTGTACGCAGTGGCAATGAAATATTGATCGGATATCTAAAACGGATAACCAATCTAATATATAAAATTCTCGTGTCACAGTTTTCGTTGCTATACTCCTCCGAAACGGCTTGACCGATTTTGATGAAATTTTTTGTGCTTATCCGGTATCTATGAGAATCGACCAACATCTATTTTTCATCCCCCTAAATGTTAGGGGTAGTCCACCCCTAAATTTTTTTTTTATTTTTTAGACAAAATTTTTAATTTCTATTTTTTTATGATACAACATACAAAAATACATACAATCCTCAATTTTCACCCTTCTACGATCAACCCTTATTTTTTAATAGCCATAGGTAATAACCGATTTGGTGCAGACGAAGTTGCACGGGTCAGCTAGTATATGTATATATTTTATAAATAAACGAAACAAATATTAAAGTAAATTGTCATTTAGAAATGTATACGATTATGGTGATACAAAAAATTTAAATCTAAACACATACCTAATAAGAATGCAAATACTGTCTGTACTTTTTAGATATTTGTGAAAAAAAGTATCTTGGAATAAATAATAAAATACATTTCCATATTTTTTAGAAATGTCTGTCTGCCTGTCTGTCTGTTTGTATCACTGCTAAAGTACTACGTTCACGATAAAACCTCACCAAGAAAATCATAAAGCATATCCTCGACTAACATTTAAGCTTAGTTTCATTAAAATCGGTTAACTCTATCAGGAGTTATTGTAATTTTAATGACGACGCGAATTAAGTACGAGAGAAAAGTAGATTAGTACATTCAGATGACTTTATTAATCCATGGTCTTTTATATAAGGTTCGACGCGGACGAAGTCGCGGGCGCAGCTAGTATAGATTACGAAACGGGGATGATTCAAATATCGAATGTCGGAACACATAAAGAACAATGACATTTCAAATACAGAACAACGGCACGCGGACTCAGTTCGCACAATAGACGTGTTCCAATTCGGCGAGCTATTGTTAAACGGAGCGCTCTGATTGGTCGACGTTCACAATGGGCCACGCCCACACAATGCCCTATTGTCGAAGCCGACGGAGCGCGCATCGGCTGACGAGCGTCGGTTTTTACTACTCCACTTGACGCCTACTATTCCATTTGTAAGTTTGTTTACACGAACGAACAGAACATACATTATTCTATTCAATTTTCGAATATCTATCTTACAGGGAAAATTGAAAATTAACATTTAAAACTGCGATTGGATCTTGGAACGTCATTTAGTGGTCATTATATTTTATTTATAATCTTGTGTCATTTGGCTCTGTATTGTGTAATATTAGCGGTGTATTACGTAATATAGTTTCGTGACTGTGCATAAGTGAAGTGGATCGGAATTAATACCACGGAGTATGGATTCTGACTTGCCACAAACACTCCCTGGAAAGTCCCAATAAGACGGCCACCATCTTGTCAGTTCATTGAAATGATCGCAAGTAACTTATAGATAATATCATTACCTACTCGACAATGGCAGTAATAATATACCACTACTATACTATAATACTTTCAGGAAACGTTGTTTATTATGGGTTTAAAAATACGTCACATCCCAGTCCACCCCACAAGTTCATTACCGTGATGTTACTCTAGAGTTCGTACCATTGGGATGCGTATTAATAAACGTAAATTTACATAAATACGAAGTCTTTAAAAGCCAAAAAAAAACACATTAGCGTAAACGTAAACTGGTAATAAATACTGTGTTTCATTTTAAAAAAATTGTATTCCAAGATGGATGCCATATAATTTGGCCGGGTTCAGTACTTAAAAATATACAATAAAAAAGGGAGGATGTGGGTTAGATAGTCTTCTATCCAATTTTCTCAGACACTACTCGGCCGACATTAGTAATTATTTTAGTGACTAGAACTGTATACTTTGAGGAATAACTAAGTGTAAACAATACTATTTTTTGTACGTGGCTTCGCTCGTCATAATATGACAAAATATATTTTTATATCCTTACATTACATTTTTCGGAATGAAAGGGATCCTTATTTTGTATGTCCGATAACTTTGTATATGCAAATATATTTGTTAACCTTATATAAGAAAACAGTGATCCATAAAATCACGTGAATGTAGCAATTCCATTTACTTATCTATTTTTCTCTCTTACTTAAGTCGCGTAGTCGTTAAAATTCCAATAAATTTTGATGGAGTCGACCGATTTTAATGAAACAAAGACTAAATGTTACTCGAAGATATTCTTTATAATTTTCTTGGTGAGGTGTCCCAACAAACCGACAGACAGACAGACAGACAGATTGAAATGTATTTTATTACTTATTCCTGGACACCTGCAATATTTTTTTTCACTAAAATCTAAAATATACAAACACGTTAGATTTGCATTCTTATTATATGTAAAGATTATAAATTATCAGAGAGAACCACGAACGTAGATATATGTAGAAGATATTGTAGATTCTACAAATTACGAAGGTCAGAGCCGGAAGACCCAAAAACACCAAATCACTTTAAACTTAATTTACCTATTTTGAATTACAAAAGAATCTAAAAGAGGCTAAGACTGTCTTAATGCTTATAATATGTGAATACTACCCATGCTAGGTTAACACTGTTGAATTACCAGGTCGTCTAATCATTTATACCAGAACAAAAAAAAACATTCCACTGAAATTACTGACTCTATGCCTTGTACCTACACCTGCTGGACTGTGGGACTGGGAACCCCTGTTTCATATCTACTTTCGGTCAGCAATTATGATGAAAATCAGCGGTGCACTACTATTGTACTGCATATTTTGCTGAATGGGTTTGCCAATTGTTTGACATTTTTTTTTCTTTTCATTTAAATGTATCCATATTTTTTTAATTTGTATGTGTAATTTAATTTAATTGTATTGTTGTTTCTTCTTTCTAATTCACATGACATAATTAATATTTGTACCCTTACAAATAGAAAGGTTTTCGTTGTGCCAAAATTAACGTACGGATCTCTAAACGAATCGTCGACACTTAAGTGGCCCGAATTGAAGCGGCGGTCGAGTACTCATTTTTTCTGTAGAAACATCGTTTCAAAAAAACTAAGTGAAACGGTCATTTAACTGAAAATACATGAAAAACGTCGAGAGGGGGTGCGACCGTCGCCACTAACTGAGAAGATTAGTTCGACTAATGGCGCCATTAGTCGTTACACTTTAAGTAGCCTATGTTTTAACGTTGTCAAGCTTCTGTAAAAAAATGCTTAATTGTACAATTTCTACCTTCACTTACCTACTTCTAAATAAACACTAGTTGCACGCCTTGACTTTACACGAGTATGCTAAAGGAAAAAATTAGAAAAAAATTATGTAGTTAGTAGAACACTGAAGCTATTACTGGTTTCAGCATGAACGGGTCGGCTCGCCCGGGGTACTACTACCTTCTCACAGAAACCCGATGTGTAGTAACAGTGCTTGCATTGTTGCGTTTCGTTAGGTCATTGAGAGCGCCAGAGGCTCATCTCTTCTTCCCCGCATCCCCCTTCCCCCTCTCCTCCCTCTCCCCAAACACAGGTTGGCAATGCACTTGTGACTCCCCTAGTGTTGCTAGTGTGTCCGATCGTATAGTTGAGTAAGGAGAGAGTTAAATATTTCAACCATCTTATCAACACATTGGCCCTACCTTTTAGTAGGTGGTAGAATCACGCTGAAGCTATTATTGGTTTCAGCATGTATGGGTCGGTTCGTCCGGGGTAGTACCACTCTCTCACAGAAAACCGACGTGAAGTAACAGTGCTTGCACTGGTGCGTTTCGTTTGGTCAGTGAGAGCGCCGGATACCCACCTCCCCGCTCCCTCTCTCCTCTCCATTCCCGCTCCCTCAAATATAAGCCCGCAACGCACTTGCGACTCCCTTACTCCCTTGGTGTTGCAAGTGCCTATGGACGGCGGTGATCACTTACCATCAGGTGACTCACCCGTTCGTTTGCCTCCTATAATATAAAAAAAAAATAGAATACTTTTGAAAATCTCTCTATTCTTCTGTCTCACTCGTTCAATGCAGTCTTTTTTACCCAATTTTTTCGCTTTTCCGTACGATTTTTCCTAGACTGTCTCTCAAGTGCAGCTGCCGGAGCACACGAACAGTGGCTTGGCGACAGATTATCCACTCGAGGGTGGTAGCTAGTCAGGCGGACTTAGAAAAAAGCCTACCACCACGCAGCAAATAATACATTTCATAAGTACCCTTTGCCCAAATGAAATAACAATCCAATTTCAGTAAATCCTAAGTCTACATCCAATCAGTTTTACCTTATACTTAAACATTTTTTTTTTTCAACATTACTTTAGAAGAGATCTTTCAACTATTCATTATCATTATTGACAATAACAACAATCGACCGGTGTTATCGCAAGGTACGAAAGAGCACGTATTATGCAACATCCAATAAGTATGAAGGAGAGCGCTTTACATTGCTCAAACTCAAGACCGTATAGAACGGATATTCATTTCATTATTAGGAATCGCGATACGATGAAAGTAGGGGAATTACCCGACAGCAATATAACCGATAACAGTTATTTTTAAATAACGCAACAGCGTGATTTATTTCTGATTCATTGTTATCTAAGCTACTTACCATTATTTAAACGTTCGCTTTTAAAAGAAAATCGTGGGAAAGAAAGCGATTTTAACTCCAGTATACCTCATCTGCTATTAGAGGTCACCACAAGTTGACCCTCAATAAACGATAGGAAAGATTTATAAGCGACGCGACCGGCAACCGACTACCTAATTATTGAAAGCTAATAAATACGTTTCTGCTTACCGACCCCATAGAAACCGGTTCAGTGAATGATATTTTTAATATTTCCTAGTATATATTAAAGATCAAAGAGATTATTTACCGATTATTTAAATAAAAAAAAAGAAAGAAATAAAAACTATACATAAAAATATATTTAAATTAAATACTGTTATTTATATATGTTATTAAATTAATTATTTGCATATTCAGAGTATGATCTGGCCTCTATGGCAATACGCTTTTCCAAAGGAGTGAAGCAGTGACGATGCATTTTAATAGAGCTGCAGAGGTAACTTAAAATGTGTTTTTCATAATTTGAATATTTAAATTATTATCATTTGACTCTCTTTAATATCTATTGGTACTTCGGATAGTAATATTACATATATACAGGCCGCAAATGGCGAGGCGAGGCCGGGACCCTTTTTTGGGTAGAGATGTAACGAAATACCAAATAAAGATTATTATTATATACTAACTGTGCCCGCGACTTCGTCCACGTCGAACCTAATGTAAAAAACAGTGATTAATAAAGGCATCTGAATGTATTAAGTCCATTTACTTATCTACTTTTCTCTCGTACTTACGCCGCGTCGTCATTAAAATTACAATAACAAAGACTAAGTTATTCTCGAGGATATGCTTTATGATTTATGATATAAGGTTTTATTGTGAACCCAGTACTTTAGCAGTGATGCGTGTTCATACAAACAGACAGACAGACAGAGAGACGTTTCTAAAAATGATTGAAATATATTTTATTACTTATTACTTTCGCTAAAATCGAAATGGTACAGAATCATTAGATTTACATTCTTATTATATGCATAGAAGATGTAGAGAAATATTAATATATATTATAGGTACATGTCGAAATACCTTAAGAACCTCAACCCCCGAGGGAAACTTACCCAAAACCGAGTCAAACTCGACGAATACACAATAGCGGAAGGGTGAAAATGAACCCGTTATCAGAGTTATTAGGGGGAATCTCCTTTATAAACAGGGATCAAACTCAATAACACGAACTTTAGATTGGTTTCCATTATAGAGACTTACTACCACATACAACAGACAGAGTAGCTACATACTATCGAACATGATATACGAAACCTTTTTAAAGCAAATATTCAATGCGTATTTAACTTTTATGTGATAACACCGTTGTGGTTTTTGACAATCCAGAAGTTAGTGTAGATCGGATATATCTCTCGCAAACAATTGATTTTTTTTTTAACGATTTTTTTGTGTCCTTTTGTGTAGGCCTGAAAATGTCATAATGATCTGCTGAGTAGTTATAGCGTGGAAGCGATACAAACAAAGTAATATCTAAATTAAATAAAGTTTTTTTTTTTTTTTTTGGGGGGGGAAAACTGGGGCCCTGTGTAAGGAACCACCATCCATAGCAATGAACACCAAGGGGTCGAAGTGGTTGAATGGTTAGGGGAGAGGGGAGGGGGAAGGGGGGATGGGGAGGGGAAGAACGGGGAAGGGGAGAGGAGGTGGGTATCCGGCGCTCTCATTGACCAAACGAAACGAAACAATGCAAGCACTGTTACTTCACGTCGGTTTTCTGTGAGAGGGTGGTACTACCCCGGACGAGCCGATCCATTCATGCTGAAACCAGTAATAGCTTCAACGTGGCTCTACCACCTACAAAGTATTTCAATAATCATAAAAACACACAAACATACAAAAAAGATTTAAACATAAATGTTACACAATAAATTCAACCAAATTTTAATTCGATATAAATAGAACACGAATGGGATCACATTATAATTTAATTGCTCCATTAAGCAGCTATCATAAAATCACGCGAATTAATACAAAAAATGGTATTGATTTAAATGAGTACTTAGTTAAAAAAAAATACCCGGCATTGGACGGAACAGAGACGGAAATGCCGCGGCGAGATGCGAACCGAAGTGCGTTGGATCGGGAGCCGACTGTTCTTAAAATAGAAGAGCCGCGGACGCGCTAAGTGATGCCAATTAGCCGATGCCGCGCCCTCGACTGACACCGGTTAACATGAACGACGACTCCAATTACGTATCTCGCAATAGCCAAACGATAGCGAAAAATGTAAATATCCGCTATGAAATGCTCTACCACTGTATACAGAACTAAAAAAAACGTGGTGCAACTAACTAAAACACTAAGAAAAGTCTATATATAGTTTAACATTTTGACTGCCACTCCATAATCAAATCTTCCCTTCAGCACGCCGCGGATGATTGTTTTAAATTGTAAAAACAGCCGGTCATCATTGAATGTATCACAAGAGAAATCGTGGCCGGTCATATATGACCAACGTGGTGGTCAAAGTGTTAAGGGAATACGTCTAATTAGTTTCTTGATTAATTGTAATTTGAGAACAGTACGAAAAGTGCTATTGGTGGGGTTTTTGCTAAGTTCGCTTTGTTAGGTGGTAATTCAAAATAAAGTCTGTAGCAAAACATTTATACGTATTTTACGGCATTTGCATTTGAAATTAGTACCCCTGTAAATTTGGCCTGCTTAGCAACTTAAACCACATTGTCCTGTATCATCAGCTGAGATGGTAGTCAAACAATAAAACCTATAGTGTATGTGAAAAAAAACAATTGTAATGTGTAAAATTTAATATAGCAAAACACCACAGACACTATTTCAAAATATCAAAATCTTCCTATGAATAAGCCTATAAAAAAGATAATCTTTGTTTACATAAATTTGTTATTTACAAGTCGTCGTTTCTGCTATTGCTTTCGCTCTTGCGAATCATGTAATTCTCTGACGAGCTACTCAGTTTATTTTCTTTTTCACGCCGAATGTTCTGATTCTCATGAGTTTGTTCAAACAAAGTTCAAGAGTTCTCAGTCAATGAATTCGAACCGAATATTTTATTCTATAGATAAACCGACGGACCAAGTAGGGAAACGTTGTCCTTCCACATGCGGGGAGGTTGATAATTCGAGATTTCTTATTTATTTAAGAAAATATTTGAACTAAATATTTCATAATTTTTATCTTCTTATATAAAAATAAAATGATAGATTTCGATAAATTTTATTCTTAGACTTCTTCTTGTAAACAAACTATCACGATAGATTTATCAAATACTAGCTGTGCCCGAGACTTCGTCCGCGTGGAATCTTATGTAAGAAACAGTGATTAATAAGGTCATCTAAATGTGTTAAGTCCATTTACTTATCCACTTTTCTCTCGTACTTGCGTCGCGTCATCATTAAAGTTACAATAATTTTTCATAGAACGAACCGATTTTAATGAAACAAAGACTAAGTTATTTTCGAAGATATGCTTTATGATTTCCTTGCTGTGATTTTGTTGTGAACCCAGTACTTTAGCCGTGAAGCGTGTTCATACAAATAGACAGACAGATATTTCTAAAAAAATATTGTAATGTATTTTATTACTTATACCTTTCACGAAAATCGAAAAAGTACAGACACCTTAGATTTACATTTTTATTATGTGTATAGATAATGTTATTATTGTTTTAAGAATATACCATTTTTATAAGCACTACTGATGTATGGTGATGAATGGTTTCGTGTCGATGAGAAGTAGGGCAAGCTGGGTGGTGTTTTTATTTTATACCTATGTACATTATTTTTTTTATTTAGTCTACGAAACTGTGTTTAATTTTACAATTTGAAGTCATGTATTCCCTAAATATACTTAAAATTAAACACTTCTGGTCGTAAACACAGCTTACATTGTAGAAACGGTGCGTATAAACGATACATGAAATACATTATTAAAATAATAAGCGACCTAGAAGAAGGCGCGGGTATTAACTAGTTAACTAAATAAAGTAAGTACATATACCTACTTGAAAAAGTTCAAGGAATCAAAATCCATTTAGCGTCACGCTTCAGTACAAAATAGTAATAAGCGTACAGAACTGATGGCACAGTTAGTTAAATTTAAAAAAAAATCAAAAAGTAAGTGACGTATAACAAAATAAATAAATAAAATTCAATCACTATTAAAACATAATCTTTAACTCGACGAACAGAGTCACGGGCCAATCGACAGTAATCCATAGAAGAGTTACATCAAAGCAATAATTAACAAGCCGGAAAACAACCCGAATCGTCTAACGTTACCGAATCTTCTCGAACCTAAAGGGAATACAAATAAAGACGTCTTATGCAAACAAAACACCAGAAAGCAATCAAGTAATTGACGTATATGTAGGTTGGCAAGGATTCGTGTGTAATTTAGGACATACCCGTAAGGGCGTTGACCTTGGAAAAGCTAAATTCCTTAAAAAGGGTTTTGAAAGATATTTACACAATTTTACCTATTATTTCTTTACCTCATAATATAGTTATAACACTTAATAGACTAATTTAGTGGACTAAATGTAATAACGCCTACAAATCCAGTAAAATAAACATTTCAATGGTTTATTTTAGCTTGTCATGTTCTTGAATTATTTTCTACCCGATCACTCTCAATGGATTTTTTTACTTTCAATTACGAATTAATAATTTTACTCTAATGAATACAAATTATCTAGATATGGATAAAAAACATGTTTTATAGTTATTTGTAGATATCACTATTTACAATTTCCATAGTTTAATAAAACATAATGTTATATACATAATTGTCTCCAAGATTTGATAAAATATACGGCAAAATCGAAATTTCGTTACATAAAAAACATTGAATTTCGAACAAGTATGAGATCATAGTATGAAGAAAAGTAAAACTAAATGCTTAGGTAAGTGTCTCAAATCTGAAAATATAACAAATGATTCTGAATAACAATGCCTTAAAGTGAGCAACCGTATGTATGGTAGGCATCTTACAGCCAAGTGGAAATGCCCAACAATCTTACACTCTATTCCCTTTAATGTTTATGAGTAGGGCTTACTGTACGTAGATTAGCCCACCCAAAGATATTGTAAGACCTTTTTTTTTCTTTTTTTTTATATCATAGGAGGCAAACGAACAGGTGGGTCACCTGATGTAAGTGATCACCACCGTCCATAGACACTTGCAACACCAGGGGAGTCGCAAGTGCGTTGCCAATCTGTGTGGGGGGGGGGAGGAAGGTAAGGGAAAGGGGAAAGTGGAAGGGGAGGGAAGGTGGGTCTCCGGCGCTCTCACTGACCGAACGAAACGCAACAATGCAAGCACTGTTACTTCACATCGGTTTTCTGTGAGAGGGTGGTACTGCCCCGGGCGAGCCGACCCATTCATGCTGAAACCAGTAATAGCTTCAGCATGGCTCTACCACCTTTAGAATTTTTTACCATTATTAATAATAATTATGCAAACGAACATGTCCATGATATAGCAAAAACGTACTGACCCTACGTACACCCGGCAGCGGAGGAACATTCTGTTCAGTGGCAATCTTTGATTGTTACCACTAACTTGCGGAGACGAGGGTACGTTTAGGTAAATCGTTCAGAGTAAGGTCTTTTGAAGTATGGTCTTGTAATCTTCGCGTGTGTTTGATTTTGTGTTTATACCTACTACATATATATTGTACGCATACTTATTCTAACTTCTTCTCATATATATGAGAAGATATCTATATACATATAATAAGAATGTAAATCTAACATCTCTGTACTTTTTCGATTTTCATGAAAAAAATTGTTGCAGATGTCTAGCAATAAGTAAAAGAATACATATCAATCATTTTTGAAAATGTCTGTCTGTTTGTTTGTATGTACACGCATCACTGCCAAAGTACAGGGTTCACATTAAAACTTCGAATCACAAATCATAAAGCATATCTTCGGGAGTAACTTAGTCTTTGTTTCATTAAAATCGGTTCACTCTATCAAAAGTTATTGTAATTTTAATGAGGACGTGACTTAAGTACGAGAGGAAAGTAGATAGTAATTAGACTTAATGCATTCAGGTGACTTTATTAGCCACTGTTTTGTACATCAGGTTACACGCAGACAAAGTCGCGGGCACAGCTAGTATATAAACGAAAATCAATTGTGGAATTTAGGTATATAAAGGCATCACATCCAAACTGCTGCACCTATCTCGCTAGTTCTTTTGTGTTATGTGTATAATCGTCAGAACAAGGTTTGTATTAAAAAAAATGTGTGTGTGTACTTATGTACACGCGTTAGAAGTTATACTTCTTTGGCGTAACAAGATAAAAATCTTTTCAAAAATTTTATCTTTCGCCTTATTCTACGTTTGTGGAAAAAACGATACTAACGATAGAAAAAAGGTATTTAATACATTGAAAGTTTTAACACAAAGAAATACAAACAACAAATACAAAGAAACAAAATGTTGACTATAGCTAACTACAGGGTGTCGGTTTTTCGTGACGGTGTGCGCGCGCATCGTAAGAATTTACTCTCATCATTTTTCCCAAACGCGCCAAAAGAAGTATAACTTCAACAATATTAATAAAAACAGACTTTTATAAATGCTCTAATAAAATTATCAATGTGTACAGTGACCATTTTGAAAATCCCTATTTTGTTTTATTTCATGTTTGTATAAACATGTAAATTCAGGAACCTGGTTGTAATTCTGCTTGCAAGATTTGATCTAAACAAATTAATAAACATTGCGAACTAAATAAAACCCTCGGGTTCGAAGCCTGGCATACCTATACCAACGATTTTTTCGCAATTCGCATATATTTACTATTTTAAGTTAGTAACACTAAGGAAAATATCGTGAGGAAACGTGAACCTGCGAAACATTCTTGTACAACAAGTGGAGGAACAAGTGCTTGTGACAGAGATAGAAGATTTTCAAAAATATTGACAAAACAGATTGACGTTGAGTTGTACAATTCCCATTGTTGAGAGATATTTATGAACACTTTATAACAACCAGCGTAGCTTTACATAGAGATTGGAAGGTATCGATGTTTAGCGATAGATCTTCAACTTGAATGTGGTAGGTTAGCATGTTTATCATCGTAGACCAAATCATCATTTAAGATCAGATGAGAGTGTTATCAAACGCTAGAAACTTATAAATTACAAAAATATTATTAGATAGGCATATTTAACAAGCCAAAATGTGACGCTAGACATTGATGTGAATTGGTATCTGCGTTTAAATATAAAGAGTGCTCATACTGTGAACGACCCAGCTTGCCTCCTTATTAGGACGGAGCCTGGCGACCATCTTGCCAGGCTGCCGCAGGGGCGGTTCTCAGGTAGATAGCAGGAACGATCCCTGGCCGTTCCTACAATGCGGCGGATGGTACACCGTGGGGTTTTAGTCCGTGCAAGTCGGTCATAACCCACTCTCTCCCCCGGGAGTGTGGGTAACGTAGGGATTTCCACACATTAATAAAAGAAAAAAAATGTATCCGGCAACAGCCCAAGCCGAGGTGTGCCGTGCACTCTTGAGCTAGTTGTCAAATAAAATCGGCTGAGTGCCTTAAGCGCTCGCCTTAGTAGTCCGGTGAAGCTGTTAAGATCTTGCTAGGTCAATAGCGTAGTCAATTCGAAAAAAAACCATAAAGAAAAAACTTTTTAAATATTTTTATTACTAATGCTCGTCAATAGTTATAAAACAAAAAAAAAGAATAAAGAAAATTGGCTAACAAAGTTTTTTTTAATTATTTTTTTATTGTACCACGGCAAAATGACTGCACTATGCTTGATGGTAAGCACAGTACAATCCAAAAACAATGGCGACCACCGAGTGACACACTATCCATCGCCGGTCGCCGCTGTCATGCCGGCCTGCGAAAAGCTGGATATGCACAGGCTGATCCCGAAACGCGACCCGCAGAAGCGAATCACTATGACGGGCTTTTTCGCCATATACATGGTGGTTGCGACCCAGTCAGGCTGTAAAACCCTACCATCCCGCTTTCGCCATTGCCTCGTTCGTTATTCAGCAGCACCACGTGCAGGTGAGGTTGGCTTGGGTGTGTCAAGTCTTATGATGTAATTCGACACCCCTTACACCCCAAATTATTGTAAGTTGATATTAATTGCTTCAATCACTTTTCATTGAAGAGTTTAAATTTGAAGATTTATTTGAATGATCATTTTGAGCTTGAATAGAGTCTCATCCGATGGTAATTGACGATCACGCTAAACATTGAGGGACTGATCTCAAAAATGGCAGCCGGAATATAATACCAAGAAGTGCTTGACAAATTGACAGCTTTTGAGAAACACGAAAAAAATTCGTGCTCAAGTCACGTGATAATGTATACACACATAGGCTATAACAACTACACTACTTACCTATTTTAGGACAGTATTAGTCATGACTAATTGAGACGGGCGTTTTTTATAACGCGCGGTTTTAAAAACGCTCGTCCGTATAAAACTTCTCTATGTAACGCGCATAATAGTTATTAATACATTGTTTAATCCCCATAATTTTAACGATATATTTACATTATAGTAAAAAAAACTCACCGAACTTTATATCATTTTTATTGTATAATAAAAATTTTCGATCGTAAAGCGCCTTACCCACATCTAACCAACCGAAATAGACTACGAGGACTTTGAAATATCCATTTACATAAGCACTAAGTTTAACACGCGGCGCCTGTTGCTTTGAAAGGATTTTTTATTACTTGATATTTATAAAAAAAAAAAAAAGTGTGTGTGTACTTATGTACACGCGTTAGAAGTTATACTTCTTTGGCGTAACAAGATAACAATCTGTTCAAAAATTTTATCTTTCGCCTTAATCTACGTTTGTAGAAAAAAACGACAAAAAAAAAAAAAAAAAAACGACGAGCGTACCAACATGCGCGACTAATATCGAGGTTCAATTTCTATTTTGTTGGTAGCTTTTTTTTCGAGACTTAATGAGCGGTTAAGCAGACAGCTTCATACTGTTAATTTTGTGTCACAAAAATTAAAATTTCACTCTCATCATTTTTTCATAACGCGCCTTAAGAAGTATAACTTCAAAAAAAAAATAGGGTGTGTCGTAAAGACACACGATTGAAGTGAAACTTTGTATTACAGGAAAACAATTTAATTAAAAAAATACAACAAAGAGACAACGTCACGCGGTATTCCCGGGCGGCCACCCATCCAAGTACAGATCGCGCCCGACGTTGCTTACGAGAACCGATGTTTTCAACACTGTAACCGACACGGTGCTTACACTTATCATTTATCGCCACACATTGCCGATCAGAATATGAAAGCCCTTCCATAGATACGAATTTTCACTTCAAACATATACTATTTACAGAACCCGGCATTCGATTTAGTACGTCGGGAAAAAGAGTGAGACGCCCGACTAAGATCGGTTTCTTTCGGTTTAGTACAGCGTTTACTCTATCCTTTCGTTTTTAAAAAAATTTGTTAAAAAAAAAAAGAATTGCAATCTATGATTCTTTCCATATTATTATAAAGATAAACGATATATTTGTTTTTTTCTTTGTAATGGTTGAGAACTCAAAAAATACTTAACCGATTTTGGAAATTCTTTCACATGTAAAAAGGTACATTATAACAGAGTGTCACGAGTTGTATTTTATATACAAAATCTACATGAACCCGAGCGAAATCGCAGCAAAAGGTAGGTTAGTTAGAAATGTATATATTTACTCAGTGGTAGCAAGTTATTCTGCAATGATATTGGTTAAGGAAAATACCGTAATAATACCATTGCAAGAGGGTAGACTTTTGGACCGCTAGAAACAAGTTGAACAACTGTCGCCAAGTGCCTATAGGTGTGTGCCTGCAGCTGCACTTGAGAGTCAACCCCCTCTAGATTTAGCACATATATAATTTAGAACACATTGACATTTAACCTAAGATGAGAATGTAATCCAAAACTAAAACTTATAAAGTACTAGCGGTCCCGGCGGACCATGTCCCGCCCTGATAATAAAAAAATCTTGACAATTATATATACCAAAATCTTCTTCATGAATCATTTTATCTTCTGGTGAAAACCGGATAAAAATCCGTTCGGTAGTTTTTGAGTTTATCGCGAACAGACGTGCTAAGGACTTTGTTTTATAATTTGTAATGATGTAAACATCAGTTAGAATAACGGATGATCAGGTGAATGTCAAGGGATCGCACGGTGGGTGCCGTAATTTTTAGATTGCACTGTATTTAGCATCAGATATGATGCAGTAACTTTGTTATGGATAAAAAAAAACTGAGTAATCGTTTAGTATACAGACAGACATACATTAGTCAGGGAACGAATAAGTCATATCCAGGCATCGAATCCACCATTGTGTAACTATAGGTATAAACTTTACGAAATTCCTGCATAAAGAAATATTCTATATAGTTTTTGCTCGTTGCTTCTCTCGCATTAATGTAGATTGGATCCTTTGGTAACAATACTGTTTTCTGTTTAAAATGTACCCTGTGTCCTTTCCTGTTGCCCTGGTAACGCGTACGCAAAATTTCAAAGCGGTCTGTTGGTAGCTAAGGCTTGAAGGCGTGACAAACAAACTCGAATTCGCATTTATAATATTAGTTAGTATTGCTATTCTTAGCCCCAGAGAGAAAAACTTCATTCACTGTAAACACCTATATAGAACATTAAAAAAATTGCGTGTAGCAGTGTGTACACGCGGAGAAAGTGTAACTTCTTTGGCTTGTACGTATTAAATTATATACGTTTGAGAATGCTCATAAACTATTATACTATACGAAGTCACGTATTATAAATACTTAACTATATATTTGCTCGTTTTGGTAGACTATTAGATCCAGACAGACACATACGCATACTTATGCACACACATATATATCTACTTTACGTTTAATGCGTAACGAGTAACGCAAATCTTTCCCTATAAGAATTTTCAATTCAAAAACTGCATTCTAATTAGGTAACGGAAGACGATACTACCAACGCCAGATTTTGCATCCAGTTAACCACTTATTAAATGCAAGTTGAAGACTAAATATCTATATTACCTCTTGAACTTAATGACCAGATCTGTTGTTTAGATAATGTGGGTCAGAAAGGCAATAAGCTAAGCGTAGAAGGGCTTGCTTGTGAGTTGGCGGAACCAGTCTATAGGTGGCGAGCGATTTTGATGTATAAGTTTATATTATTACGTAATGCCCACATGTAATATCTTGTCATGTTCTTTTCTCGTTACCGAAAGTAAAGCTCGGATTGGATTCGAAGCCAAGTACAAGCGAAGAGTCGTCCGCCGTATATGCGTTAGCACTGAATTGCTTTTTTAAATCTGTCTGTAAAATATGTTATATGAAGAAATAATCTCTTATACGACCATTCTATATATTGCAATACTTAAACAGCTGATATCAAGATTGAACCCGCAACCTCTCATTTCTACAGTAGAGCTTACTACCACTTAACAGCTATGACCTTGTCTAATTATAACTTCAAAATCACTATTTCTTATACATTTCATAATAATCAATAAAAAAAATGTGTAACGTCCACAGCTGTGTGAGTGATAGCTAAAAATACACATCAGTTACGTCACGGCGTATCGGCCGCTGCCCGACGGAAAAGTGACGACTACAATAGACCTCGCCAATCCGCAACACAATAGACCGTTTTCCCAGTGGCCACGCCTCGTCCGACACAATGGCGCAACACGCCCATTTTACAAGAAAGAAAATTTCACACAACAAATAATATAACAGAGATCGTATTGACTTTTTAAACGCCCTCATAGATGAGGCGCACACCCACCTGAGTTACATTGTTGTGTGCGAAAACCGTTTCACAATGCCCGAGTGTTCGGCAGGGCGCGCACACCGCCGGGCGGCGAGCACACGCGAAGACGAACGCCTGGGCGGAGCGTAGAGCGAGACAAAAGCTCGCCTAGCGCTTGAAGAATAACGTCGAGCGGGATCGAGCGCGCTAAATCGGCACGCACACATCGCCCGTTAGAAAAGGATGGGCTCAACCGCTTTGTATAGATTCCGCGGGACGAGACCTGTTATTCTATCTACACAAACGATTTATAACGTAAATCTCAATACATGTCCATCAAATTTTAATGCAATCGTACACGGATAAGTGTTAAGATTTTGATTTCGTGACAAAAAACGGGTGTTCGATTCAGTTTTAAAGAGTATGGGCAGCCGAAGTACGGCATTGTTCGCAGGGCAGTGACATTAGGTCGGTGCGTCCTTGTCGCACGTGCGGCGGGGGGCGGGGGGCGTCGGTTATTGTAGCGCGCGCGTATTGTCGGCTCGCTTCGATCTGCCAGCATTGTGTATCTGCCGCGCGGGTTCGTAAGACGTGTGTTACACGTTCCGATTTCGATAATCTCGTGGAGCGCGTCCGATCGCGGAACTGTTTCCTCGGACCTCATTTGTGTTGGACTATTATTGTTTTTAGTTATTTATTCTTCTGTGTTCACTATACTCGAGTGTTTTTATTAAACAGTACTGTTTCATACAGGACTGGTAAATTGTGAAAATAATGCCAAAGATTAGGTGTGACGATAGAGTAACGTGTTACGTTTTTTTTAGTTCTGTTATATTTTAAAATTAAGTTGTTTTTTATTACGTTTCTTTTCGAGTTTTTCTGATGTCTCAAGCGGCGACAGGAACAATGAAAACGCACTTAAAGGTAAATTTGAAGATTTTATATGCTTTTAGAAATGTATTCGGGGAAAACCATGGTTAGGAAAGTTTGTTAAAGATATGATTTATTTCTAATTAAACACGACATCTAATAAAGAATAGACACATTACACTTACAAATAACGTATGTTATTATATGTAAGTATATAGATTTTCGGCATGGATATTTTAATGAAACTGGTAACCATTCTAACGAAACTTTAAGATCGTCAAGTTATTGACATACCTACATAGAGGTCAGGCAGAGAATTACATAAAACAAATAAAGTACGTTTGCGCGATGTATAAATTATTAGAGAGAAGTTTCAATGTCCTTATATATTAAGTTTATTTTATATATCTAAATTGTTTTTATTATTTAAATACACCTTAGAATTTATAATCTTTGATAAAATTTTAAAATAGCGTTTGATAATCCTATCTGAGCTTAGTAGACAAGTAACGTTTAGACAACTGACCTCTAGTGTAACTTCTGGATCGTACTCATAGATTTAGATATAAACTTTAGGATTTTAGCAAACCAAACTATTAGAAAATTATTTAAAACGATGACTCGTCGACCGTCGTATTTCGGATTCTATTAGTCTGAGATAAGATGGAAGAAAATGTAGTGTCCTGAATCTGATCTGGTCGCGACAACTATACGCAAGGTGATAATCCAGTCACAGTGACTAGTTTTTAGTTTATCGCGTTTTGGGAGCAACCTGTGTATACCATAATATTTTTAGTGACTAATTTTTAGTTTATCGCGTTTTGGGGGCAACCTGTGTATACCATAATATTTTTAGTGACTAATTTTTAGTTTATCGCGTTTTGGGGGCAACCTGTGTATACCATAATATTTTTAAATAATTTCACAGGTTTTATAAACTTTTTTTGCCTATATTTAGCTGATTACGACCGCGAAGTTTCTTTGAGAAAATCAGCGGATCGTGGAGTGACAATCGCTGATTTAGAATGTAACGAGGCGCGTATTGAATCTTTATTAAAAAAAATTGCTTACATTTTCAAAATAGTTACACTTGTACCCAAAAATTAAATCCAGGTTTGACCTCCCGTTCATTGTAATTGTGTCCAAATGTGTGGTACTATCTTTATAAATTTAGTGCAGGTCGTCTGTATTTTGTTCGACATATTTTATTAAATTATTTATTCTAGTGGTCATCCAATAGCAGAAGTTTGGCGATAATTCATTTTTTTTACTTACTTTGCATATAAAAATTTAATTCATTCTGCTACGTCAGGTGAGATCGTGCGTAAATATATACATTATGCTTTAATTTTATTGAAACACATATTTTGTTTTATATGATAAGGAAAAATTTAACTGTTTCCAAATTTATTTATTGATAAAACTATAGCGCGTTAATAGGTGTTAAACGAAAAATCAAATGAAATAATTTGAAGAAAAGAGGTTCCCAAACCGAGGAGAAAATGTTACTGAACTATTTTGTCTTCGCATGTAGATTATACTAATAAAAAGATTGTATTGTAAGGTCTGTATTTAATTTGGCCGCTAATTGAAAATCAGCGTTACAGCAAATAGCTAGATAGAAGGTGCTTATTTTTTTATATATAGTATTAATTCACATATAATTAATACGGCGATAAAATGAAAAATATATATGTTTTCAAAATCTCATTTTTTCTTTACAAACACTCATTCTTTAAATGTTGACATTGTTTACAAAAAATTAAAGGATTTCAGTCATAAATGATTCATTTAAATGTGTTCACAATTCGGTAAAACGTTTTTGATATAGTAAGTCTTATATTAGACTGTCCACCGGCCATGACTTTAGAACACAAAACTAAATATAAATAAAATATAGTCTATCGCTTATCTAGTGTTTTTTTAATAGTAAAATAAAAATAGCATAGATACCATCATGAAATACAGTTAGATGTGTGGAGAAATAGAGTTTAATCTTTTATATTCTATCCATTTTTATATACATACATATATAAATTGGAGAATTTCTGAATACGTTCATTATGTTATCTATAATTATATAAGTCCATTATTTTTTGTGAATAAATTAATTAGGAATCTTTGGTTTAAGGATAACAGTGTGATTTATAAAACATCGATATTATTTATAGATTTCATTGTTTTTTTATTTATTTTAAATATATCAACAGCCAAGCTAAAAAAGGTGGCAAAGCTATTGGTTATAATAGAGAATAGAGTCACTGGATTACTCATTATAGTAAACCAGAATATTGAATAAAATATGTCAATTTAAATGGAATATATTAATGACAGAAAAAAATATTTACAAATAATACTTAAAAATCAGAATTTAATGTTTTTAGCGTACAGAAATTTTAAAGGACTAATTATATTCTGATTAACTGTTGTAAACTAGAACAAAATAATTATTGACGTATTAAAAATAAAACAACGAGAACAAGCTGATCAAAGTTGCAATTTAAAAAATCGGGATGCTGTGTAATAAAGCGTAATTGTTATTTTTTAATCCAGAAGGTGAATTAGGATACTTAGCTCTGGTGTCACTTATTTTTCGTTTTCGTTACGTTGTCGCGCTAATTTGGGAACGACGGAGAAGTGTCCTGCATTAGTTCTGTACGATAGTAATATATATTTAGGTATCCTGGTATGAATAATTAATTGTAATTATTATTTTAAACTTTTTAAAGTAAACAAGATATTATAGATTATAATAAAATTACAGATGGATAAAGTACTTCTCAAAATGTTATTTCGTCTACATATAATGACAGTATACGTTTCTCCATAGAGGGTAAGCAGTAGTACAGTTTAACAGAGGTACTTTAAAATTAGTAAGAGGGTTGATTACTACCTAAGTAATGATAACATTAACGGATAGTCGATTATTCTGAAGATTCGTTGAGGTACAAGATACATCTCAGTCCGGTGGGACTATAAACATGTATTTTTTATTATAATTTTTTTCTTAATACATATAACGTAAGTAAGCATTGAGAGTTATACTTCGAATATTGATAACCTAAAATAGAAGGGTAAAAGTTCATAAGACATAGTAATTTATATTAGGTAATTATAGGAACCCCAGCATATATGAACGGATTCTACGGAATTCGAGTCAATTTACTAGTTTAAGTTAGTAAAGCTATTGGCTGATGGTGAAGGAAAACATCCTGAGAAAATATGTACAAGAGAAATGTTCTTGTAGTATCACCGTATGTGGGAAAATATAGAACTGTGAATTTACTCGGAGTTTGAAATCGCCAATACGTCGTGGGCTGGTGTAATTACGCCCATACCTTCCTTCGGGCAGAGCCCTTTAATCCTGTAACGGATCTCTTACAAAGTGATGTGATGTTGTGATTATATTAGATCTACGTTACCTACTACATGTATAAATAATTTCAAATATGTGAACAGCGTGGTAGCTCAATGGGAATGTGTCCGAACTCAGCGTCCTTCAATAATCCAACAATTTGAGACACAGGATTACCTAGTTTAGGTGGCAGTGCTCAAATGTAGATTTCATCAATTTTTAATCTACTTTTTGATAGTTTGCGGTCCATAGTAGAACTATTTTTTGATAAATTGTATAATAACATTTTTTTTATAAGTTTATGATTTATAGTTAACCTCTTCACTATTGTTGTTTTAGCTTTTTATATATTATGTGTAATAAGTTATAATTACTTATAAAATAATATAACAGCACCGTAACCTATTGTATCGCATGCAAAATAAATAAATAAATAAAAAAATAAATAAAAAATCAATCAAATGTAATCATTGTTCATGTTAATAGTGTTTTTTTAAACTCGCCTGGGTGGCTATCAAATTGTAAGCCGCTAAAAAGCTATAAGAATGTTCTGGCAGGAACTTAAGAACCTGCCCTCAAGTTTACCCTGTCGACCATTTGAGACATATTGTCATTTAAAATCAATTGAGATTGTAGCCAAAGGCTGTAATTTACGGATAATCAGTAAAAAGTATCAGGCGATGATGACCGAGTCGTTTTCAATATATGTAATGAAGATTAAATTATTAATGTATTTCTATCTAAACTTGTTACCGTGTTTTAAAAGCACAAAAAAAAAACAGAGTGCTTCGAAAAGACACAAGTGATAGTTTTATATGACAGGATTTGTTTTAAATACAACAAAACCCACCATCACGCGGTATTCCCAGACGGTAACCCATCCAAGTACCTACTGGCTGCGTCCGACGTTTCTTAACTTCGGTGACCGGACGAGAAGCGGTATTTTCAACACTCTATCCGACACAGTGTTTACCTCCACAACTTTTCGACACACAAAAATGTTGTATATAATATACTAGCGGGCCCTGCAGACGTTGTCGCTCCCTGATAATAAAAAAAATCTTGACAAATTATATACCAAAACGTTCGTCATGGATCACTTTATCCACTGGTGAAAGCCGCATGAAAATCCGTTCAGTAGTTTTTGAGGTTATCGCGAACAGACAGACAGACGCGGTAGCGGACTTTCTTTTATACTATGTAATAACAATAGTGGACATAAATTATCTGCTCGTTTCAGAAGGTATATAGTAATAATATGCTATGAAAATATAATTGAAAGTTTTAGTATAATTATATCGTAGACGTACATTGTCGTTCATGTTAACAACAAAAAGCCGTCTTTTATTCCAAGCCCGCGATAGTGCTTAAACAATATATTTATTACCAACACCATTAAAACAAAAATACAGCAAAAGGCACCCGATAATTACCAACCCGGGGCGTGACATTCGAACAAACCTCCTAGCGGTATTCATTACGTAATTGTCAACTACGCCTCATTAAAAAGCGAATAATTGTAGTTTATATTCGACGTCTCAATCATTATTTATGTATACATATAAATATTTATGTACAAACAAAATGTATTTTAACGAATAAAAGGTATTTCGTTTTGTCTCATTAACCGCGTAATCGTTGTCTGACTCAACGATTATTCAGTTAAACTTTTGTCGTATACAACTGCACCTGTTGTGTTTAACCGCCTTTAATTCCCATTTATTCATTACTCCTCTGTTGTAATTAGATTCAGTTAAAACAGCTTAATTATTCGAGTGTTATTGTAGCTCTTTGAATATTCAACTGTAAGGACTTTAATACAGGATGTTCGAGTGTAATGCTCTCATTAATTACAATAATTAGAAAATAAAATTAAAGAAATAATCAAATTAAAATACCCAGAATTCATAATATGTAAATAAAATTGAAATATGTATTGAATCAATATTGTCAAGATATTTAAGAGAACAGCTAGACCAGGGGTTCCTAAACTTTAAAGATAACGGAACACCAACCAAATACCCTTTATTTTATGGAACCCTATATCAAATGAGTACCTATATCTGGGGTAGCATCGAATTTTGATCTATATTTTCTTTTTGTATAAACGTAGGCTAAAAACCCTGTTTCACAACGATGCGTTGTGACGAATAGGAGCAATAAGATAGCTAATAATAAATAATTTTGACGGAACCCTGATGACTATTCTACGGAACCCAGTTTGGGAATTCCTGATCTAGATCTGGTAGGTGGTAGAGCCACGCTGAAACTATTACTGGTTTCAGCATAAATGGGTCGCCGCGCCGGGGGGGTACCACCCCCCCACAGAAAACGACAAGAAGAAAGTGTGATTTTGGTTTGTTGGAGGAGAGCGCGGGGGCCCCCCCCCCCCCCCCCCCTTTCCCCCCCCCCTCCCCCCCCCCCCCCAAGGGGGGATTGCCCCCTGGTGGGGGTTTGGGGGGGTCTACAAGAGGGCCCCTTTTCCAAAAAAAAAAAAAAAAAAAAAAAGACAGTAAACCATTACGCTTTTCTTTAAAACTTAAGCAGTAACAATAAAATTTAAAACAGTTGTAATTTAAATGCCATTAGCCGTCACGGCGGACGTTGTCCCGCCCTGGTAATAAAAAACCTTGAAGATAGATATATGCTATCGCTGACTTTTTTGGAGGCATTATCAAGCTCTACAACTTTTCTCTAGAACTCAATCATATATCTCTCATCGTTAAATCAGCGTTCGTAAGAAACGTTTTCGTTCAACCATTTTTTCTCCGACTTACTTTGCAAATCCGACTACCACAAAAAAGTTTTTTCATTTCTTAGGTTAATATATAGCCTATGACACTCACAAATAACGAGGCTTCCTATTGGTAAAAGAATTTTCAAAATCGTTTTAGTTGATCCAGAGACTACCCCCTACAACGCCACAAACTTTACCTCTTTATAATATTACTGGTATAGATGACAAAAACGTCGTGTACAGATATTTTCATTTTATTTTTGACAACCAATTTACTACATTATTATTGCCATTGTCGAGTAGGTAAATGATATTACAAGTAATTTGTAATAATTTCAATGTTTTAACAAGACGGTGGTCCCCTTGTTAAAACTTTCCGGAGAGTTTTTGTGGCATCTCTGAATTCACGCTCCGAGGTATTACTTTCAAATCTACTTCATTTGTGCACAATAACCGAACGATATTAAAATACCACCGATATTACGAAATATAGAGTCAAATAACACAAGATTATAGCTAAGCTATAAAAGCCAATTCATGACAGACCAAAATCCCGCCAAAAAATCCGGCAATATAGACTTATAAAGATTCGTTGGTGGTATGAAAATAAACTGTTTTTAATATTTTTTACTGATGATATTAAAGATGGACAATGGCTACTAAAGAAAATAAACAGATTTACTTAACAAACGGAGGAGAAAAATGTACTCAATTGTATTATTTCTGTCTATACAGTTATATAAATTCGAACACAGATTCACAGAGAGGACATACTTTAGAATTATATAGACAAATGCATTATTTTGTACGGGAATCACTCTTATATAATAGCGAGGAATAAGGATTTAATAAATTAATTCTGTAATGATATTAAAGACAATTAGTCAATAATATTCTAAGTCGATTGGTTCAATGCCCCTTCATCTGGCTTCGATTGCTTCAATCACCTCTCGTCAAGGTATATTCGAAGATCTATTAGAATGTTAATTTTTAATAAGCATATATAGATAATATAGAGTTCAGAAGGTAGCAATTACATTACTAATGCCCGGTTTCTGAGTAATATTGTGTTATGCGTTTCGCTGATAACTTGCAATTTGGGTTTTGAACACAAATATACGATAAACCTGTTAAACTTCTGGCCAATTGGGGTTTATATTAGATAGATTTTATTTGACACTTTAAATAGTTTTTAATATCTTGACAATGACATGTCACTGACGAACAACTAACGAATTGAAAAGTTTTGTATCTATATTAATTCAATTTATAAGTAAATAATTATAAAATTAAATTAAACCATCTGCTAATCTCCAAAGTATTTTTAATCATAATATTACTAGGTACTATAAGTTAAGAATTAAATTAATAAAACCAATTTTTGACACTCTTTCTTAAAAAACGCCATCTAGTGAACATCAAAGAACTCATAGTATTCATAGTTGTCTTTGTGTACTTAGAAAGGCATTGACAGTTTATCTTATGGATAACTTTATTGAGTCAATAACTAAAGATAGTTTAACCGACTACCTCAGAAACCGGGCATAACTCATTTAGTAAACAGCGTGACCATTTAATATCAAATAAGATTGTCGTCAAACGCTAGAACCTATAAAGTATTACAAAAAAAAAACAAGCAGTTACTTCATTTCTGTAAAAAAAAACATTAACTTTAAAATTCAAAAACAAAATTATTCCAAAAAAAAAACATAACGATGCGAAAATTTCCCGGCGAATCGTTCCGAAGCGGTGGATTTAAAATGTCATTGTTGCCAGGTAAATCGTTTCTCGGATTATGGGCAATTAAATTTTTTTTTTTGTACAAAATTAAGTAGGTGGTAAATTACCGTGAATTGATCTGTTGTTTGTCGAAATTGTACCGCGGGACTGCGCCCTGTTTATATCCTTCTTAAATTTCGTTTAATGACCTCGACATACTCCGTTCTTATTTTTTTCTTAGTAAGTAATAAAAACGTGTCAATATGTTAACTTTTGTAACCTGGTTTATGGCCATTGTGGGAGATTGAGCTGTTAAAAGATTTGTATAATAGATTTTTTACTTTATAATATAATTTATAAGCGTTATATAAAAGCCTAACTAATATTATAAATGTGAATATAGATTTGTTTATAACGTTTTCACGCCTTTGCTACTCAACCGATCATTATTAAATCTTGCATTCATGTTGTCCCATAAAAGTCATAGGGTGCCTTTTATTTAGAGATAATACCCTTCCCGAGGTATAGATCAAATTTGGTTTAAGTTGAGCGAAGCCGTGACCAGAAGTTAGTTTCAAATAAGAGAAAATTGAGTCACGCGATCAAAATTTATATCGTCGATCAATTATACAGAAATTAAAGACTACTTAAAGTATTGTCTAATGTCTTGCTTATATTATTATACCTATGGTAGGTATTTATTAATTATCATAGGAGCCAAACGAACAGGTGAATCACCTGATGTTAAGTAATCACCACCGTTCATAGACACTTGCAACACCAGGGGAGTCGCAAGTGCGTTGCCAGCCTGTGTTTGTGGATAGAGAGGGAAGTGTGAAGGGAGGGAAGGGGAAAGGAGGGAAGGGAGAAGGGAGGGGAGGTAGGTCTCCGGCGCTCTCACTGACCGAACGAAACGCAACAATGCGAACACTGTTACTTCACGTCGATTTTCTGTGAATCCGGTGGTAGTACCCCGTGCGAGCCGATCCATTCACGCAAACCAGTAATATCTTCAGCGTGGCTCTACCACCACAAAGGCGTAACCTACATAGGTTATTGATAATTTTCAAGTAATTGTGTATTCAACAAGAAGATGGTTATGCTTTGATATTTATAAAATTACGGAAGTGTGTGTGTATTAGTTAGCGGATTTTCGGTTTTCGCTATATCTCGCAGTAATGATGGTAGTAAATACTGTTGATGGCTTTTAATACTGTTTTAAATCTGAGTGCCTTAAGCGCTCGCCTTAGTAGTCCGGTGAAGCTGTTAAGACCTTGCTTGGTCAATAGCGTAGTCAGTTTGAAGGAAAAAAAGAACTGTTTTAAATCTTATTACTTGCGATACATCTTTGCTGTTTCTATATTATTAATTTAACTTTATTTATAGTTAAATTTATAAGTATAGGTATATGTAAAATACATAATTATCCTCATCTTATATATTTTCCAGATTAGTAATTACTTGCATTGTGATTAATTGCTCGCCGGATAATTAATTCTTGGTTATCATTACATAGTATAAAACAAAGTCCCCTACCGCGTCTGTCTGTCTGTCTGTCTGTTCGCGATAAGCTCAGAAACTACCGAACGGATTGTCATGCAGTTTTCACCGGTGACCGGTGAGGAACATTTTAGTATGTAATTTGTCACGGATTTTTTCATAATCAAGGCGGGACAACGTCTGCCGGTCCCGCTAGTTTTCTATATAACTGTATTTATTAAAGAGTAATCTAAACATGCATTGATACCTTCTCTCTAGAATACCTAAATGCATTAGGTAAAATTTGTAATTATTAAATAAAAATTCCAAACAGATTTAAGTAATTATATATCTTGTATGTATTCACGATCATCAGAAATCCATATATTTTTATTTGATTATATTGTATTTTTTTTCTAATCCAGTTACAACATTTTATGTGAGAAGTGGCGATATAGTTACGGTATTGAATTTTCTTCATTTAAATGAAAAATTGTAGAGTATTAATTTTTTTTTTTTTTTTATTGTAGCTCGGCAAAGTGACTGTACTGTGCCTGATGGTAAGCACAGTACAATCCAAGAACACTTTCCTTTCCACCACAACAATTTCCTTCATATAAACTCGACTTGCATTAAATTACTGCAATTAATAGTAAATGAGTAATGTAGTAAGAATGTGACTTATTAACTTAACCGTATCCCTGAATAATAAAATAAGTTATATCACGATGCACCCGTAGACCGATTAATCAAAAGAACTAACGCTTATGTAGTCGAAACTGAATAAATAATATTCCAAGAACCAGTTCCAGCACGAGATATGACCAATTGTTTTTAATAAATATTATTTCTGTTATTAACAGGAAACAGCATCACGTATTTATATAAAACAGTGGCCGCAATGAAAACAGTCGTAAATCCAATCGAATGTAAACCTTACCGGGGCCGGATGCTATGGATATTAAAAAAAATAGTGTAACTTTTTAATAAAACAAATACTAAATAGGCAACGTCAAAGATGCAGCTCGATCGTAAAGCAGAAGTTGCGGTCAGATTTAATATCTCACGTATGAAGCATTTTTAAATACGTAGGATGTGGTTTGTTGTGTACTATAAGTTTTAAATCGACCATCATTGCTGTATTTTACACGTTATTTATGATATCGTGATGTTTTTTTCATTACGAGTTGAATATTCTCCAACCTATCAGTCGTTATACTTCAAGATGCGATTAAATAGTGAATCTATGAATCAAATATTGCAATTTGCAGATCATATAAAATCAACTCTGATGTCAGTCTAACTTCATTTTAGAAGATTCTCTATAAATCTATCTATGCATATAATAAGAATGTAAATCTAAGGAGTCTGGACTTTTTCGATTTTCTTGAAAAAAAATATTGCAGGTGTCTAGGAATAAGTAATAGAATACATTTTAATCATTTTTAGAAAGGTCTGTCTGTCTGTCTGTTTGTATGAACACGCATCACTGCTAAAATACTGGGTTCACAATAACCTCATACAAGAAAGCGTATCCTCAAGAATAACTTAGTCTTTGTTTCATTAAAATCGGTGCGTGCACTTTATCAAAAGTTATTGTAATTTTAACGGGGCCGCGACTTAAGTATGAGAGAAATGTAGATAAGCAAATGGACTAAATACGTTCAGATGACTTTATTAGTCATTGTTTTGTACATCAGGTTCCACGTGGACGAAGTCGCGGGCACAGTTAGTATGTAATAAGTTAGTGTATAAATTTCATATTAAGTCTTTTGCGTATATTATGCAAAAAACACATTCGTCGATGTGTCGGGTGTATCATAATGATGGATGATAGAAGTGAATCTTTGGTATTACATAGAAACATTTTAATTATTCATCAATAGATATTGGATAGCATAGATTGTGTTCAGTGATCGCCACGCCGCCTGAATGCAACACACGTGACCGCAGACAACGAGAAAGAAAGAAAGCGAGATGAGCGTATATCTCACTGTTCTCCAATACCCGATGGCAAGCGATACACTGCTTCCACTCTACGTGACACAGTGTTTTCCTCCACCATTTTTCGTCACACTAAAAGGTTACGAATCAGAATTACAAACCCCTTCCATAAGTTAAGTTAAGTAGCAGTCCGGTGAAGCTTTTAAGACCTTGCTAGGTCAATAGCGTAGTTAGTTTGAAAAAAAAAACCTTCCATAAGTTACATTTCAATAAACGAAAACCATTTATGCGATGTAACTAGGGATTGTAGTTTTTGTAACATTACTGAGATGATCTCTGATTGTTATATCATAGTTTCTTGCCGTATCTTCTTAAGATTTAATTATTATCCTCATTTTAGATGGCCTTGTTTGCTCAGTATTTATTGTAACGATACTGAAACTAGGTTTATGAGAATCCGGTCATTCATCAATTCACCATAAGTATACTCAAATAATTATAGAATTATTTATTGTTCCATAAAGATACTTAATTGTTCAGATAATTTTAAATATTTACAAATAACATTATTTACAACGTCTATTTGTTGTACATGCTTTGAGAATTTTATTACGAAGTGTAGATTTGTTGTTCTGACATTCCAATTAATTAACCTCGCGATCTTTACATATCTCTGTCCAATGAGTGATTTATAAGGTTAGTTAGTATAGTTTCATTTGTTAATTTTGAAAACTAAATACCAGCCAAATATAAATTATTATTCAGACCACCGCTGTATTTAATCTTATTACAAATTTAATAATTGAAAATGCAATCCCTCCGTATATGAAATTTTAACTAACACCGTTTTTTCTTCTTGTTCTTATATCGCGCTCAGTATTATCATAATATGATTTTCTTTAATCTTCTGTATCAACGGTCGCTTCAGTATACATATCTTTAAACTTTTATCATCTTTACACAATCTATACCTTGTTTCTTCTACTTCTTTGCCAACCCATCCTCATAATTGGCACTTCTCTAGTCACACATTTTAACCCACGACAAATTATTTCAGTATTCACAGCATTCACACTTTTATCATTCCTTAGACAATTCATACATTCTACGGTCTTCTACACCTATATCCATCCGCCCTAATAATTGACACTTATAGGGACAAGATTTTATTGTTCTTCAATAGTTATTTATACAACTGTAATTTCTTATTCCTCAACTCCTTTACTTTTGAGATACTTTTATACTTCTTTTAAAGTGTATAATAATTACTAATTTAGACCTTTTTATTTATGTAGACTGCACATCTATTTTAACTACTGACTCTATCGGTATAAGACTATAACCATTCGATGTGGAATTTTTCGTATATGGTTCTAATTTACTTATTTTTTGGGTTCCGTTGACTCCTTGCCATTTTTTTAAAATATGTGTATCAAATCGGGCGGGTATGAGCTAGTATTTAATACATTTGAATAGTAAAAAAATTAGCACATTTTTTTTCCTTTATTTACAGCAGTAATCCATTAATTATTCCAATAATATACCAATCAAAATTCATTTCGACATCTCCTTTCCGATTTACAAAGACAAATCCGTAACCCGACTAGATCAAGTAAGTCGGTCACGTACCGCTTTGCCATTGTGAGGAGCGTTCATGTAATCCAGTAGCATTACTGTCACCCTATTTCTGCCCTCGATTTTTTTTTATTAATTCTCAACACGTCTCAACAAGTCTCGTCTTTGTTCGTCCCATTGTGAATACAACGTAATAGAAATACGACGTATGGTTATTGAATGGAATTTTCGTATTTTGAACCGAGCTCTGTCGACTTGACGTAGGGTTGCCTGATTTAAAATACTATATGCCTGATATTGAATATTTGAAATACAGTGTGGCAGAAAGTAAGATGGATTTCAAATAAGTAATGCGAGTTCTTATTCTTTTAATAATGCAAACATAAATAGAAGATTGATTTGATTTAATAAAGCCATAATGATTCAGGGTTTGAATTCTACAATCCTTAAGCTTTCAATAAACGAAATTATCAATTTGATGTCCGCAGGTTGGAACCAAGCCAGTAACAATTTTTCAAAATTCGCGTACATTTACCAATTTAAATCGGTAACACTATCGGTTCACGGTGAAGGAAAACATCGTGAAGAAACCTGAAACTGAGAAATGTTCTTTTAGTACCATCGTATGTGGGAAAATATAGAACTGTGGATTTCTTGGAAATGGAAACCACCGATACTTCGTGCACTGGCGTGATGATTATGCACATACCTTCCTTCGGGAAAAGGCCTACAATCCTGCAGTGGGTTTCATACACGTTGATAATGATAATTGTAATAAAACCTAATGAGCCGCTACACTTATACGATGTATTTCTTATAATTGTTAAGTGTGTGTTGTAAGATATTCCTGTAGGCCTGCAGCTATCAAATTAGGCCACATCATCTCTCAACATTGAGAGTCCTCAAATCAATAAAATACTAGTCTCAAACCTAACTAGACTTTATTTGTTATGGGTAGATTAACTGAGAATAGTTGTTTTTTTTTAACTAAAATAGTAACATCAAACTAGCAAAAGTAATTATAATTCAGAATTAAAATTATAAAAGAAGATAGTATTATAAAATAAATGATTAATCATGCTGCTTAAATCCTGTTAATTTTATTACGCTGTATAATTTAATGTATCACATTATTAAATCAATAAAATAACTAAATTTACATGGCGATAATAGTTTCATGGGGTGTTATTAAGACTTGTTTATATATTAATATTCAATTTGTAAACATAAAACTCTTAAACTTTTATTGAAATCCATGTAAAGAAAATGACAGAGGTCTGCCGTTATGTCGCATCACAAAAAACTACTGAATAAATTTAATGATTTTTTAAAGATGACTTCTTGGAGACTTGGTTTTTATCTAAATTTAAAATTATTACGATATCTCCATTTAATATACATTTATTACAGTTTTAAGAAAATAATATCTTAATAATCACCACATTACAGTTTAAAATTTTATTAGTATATTTTGGCATTCAGTTCTTTATGCTTTTTCTTCTGTACATAAAATATATTGTTACGCAGACGAAGTTGCGAGTGTCAGTTAGTGTAAAATAAATACATTCTCTTTATTATACTGTAAAAAAAATAATGTGTGTACAATTATTTCTTGTAAATCGAGACAGTTAGACAATCGTGTTAAACCTGGCAACCCTGAACACCGTCTGTCGGTGCGCAAGCGCAGCGTGTTTATAGGTTTAGTACCTACGTGGTAATTGTGCACTTGTATAGCGTAATGCGTAGGTTTTGCCTTTTGTCTTATTCAATTTTCCATTCCGTACACTATACGCTCCATGGAAATTGTTTTTCATTGTTTAATTATACGACCAGAGAGTGCGCGGTTACACTTGTCAGTTCAGTATGGTTACTTCAGTCGTTTTATGTTAGTGTTAAATGCCTTTAAGTTAGGAGGTTCATGCCGAATGTCGTCTTGTGGGCGATTCTATTTTATTGATACGTTATGATGACTAACTTTCGTAACTTTTTTTCTGACAAAGATGAAGAAATGTAGCTCCAATACGTAATGTCAACAAGTGACTATTATCCTACCGCGCAGAAGAAAGCTATCGAGTGTGTTTATGTATTTTCTATTCTATACACATAATAATAAAATGTTTTTTCTTATTTTGTTGTACTAACTATGAACTAGTCTTTCCACTCCAAAATTAGTATTTACAGTTTAAGTGAAATAGAAGAAATATATTTACGCCAATTTTTTTTTATAGAAAAGACCTAGTAGAAAATATTAACTGCTATTTATTGCTTTATCAAATAAAGAAATAAATTAACACCCCTTTAAAAGCAATTCTATCGAATTTTTATGCTAAATAAACTTCATTGAGTTGTCGACAATTGTCCCTTTGGATTTGGAACCCTTGTCGTAATTTGTGCGATCCGGTGAACAAATGTCTTCCGTTTCTTTTATTGATAAGTCTTAGAAAAGGACAATGAATGTTTTGCGTATGGTACGAATTAAACGAGGGAGCGATAAATGTAATTATCTTGCATATGAGAGCAAAAAGATTTTGTCGTAATAATATGTATGTACCTGTTATTTTTTGTAACATATTTACGATTGATATCTAGGAATCCAAATGGAATATATATTGTTTAAATAGCCGGAGGCGCCGCAAAATAAAACTCATCGTTTTTGAGACTGATCGTTTTTATCTCCACTGACATTTGCATGAATACGTATATATCTCTGTAGTTCAGTTCAACCTAAATATAGTATTATAAGTTTATATCTTAACTAGCTTCTGTCCGCGACTTCGTCCGCATGAAATAGATACTTTGGGCTAACGCTAACAAAGAAACCGATTTCAAAACATTATTCATTGGTGCTTCGCTCCTATTGATCATAGCGTAATGAAGCCTATAAATGAGCTATCTAACATTGAAATAATTTTTCAAATCGGACCAGTAGTATCTTACATTAGCGCCTTAAATCAATGGTGAGATGTCGTGAGATTTTATTCAACCCCCTCCCCCATCCCCCAATCTCACGTGAGATTTTTCAAAATGTGGATTTCTTACGTAAACGCGTTGGATTGTTATTGTAAAAAGAAAATGAAATTATTTTCTTTCGAACAAATTAGTGAATGATCTTAATCGTATTACGATTACGCTTAATATTAAATCTTGAGCATGTACAATCTGGATTAAATGGACCAAAACAGTAGTTTTTTTTGTTTTAATCAGAAAAAAAAAATTGCGTGATATTTGCCGAGACTCCCCCTCTCTCCAACTTAAGATTAGATGAGATTTGACTCGACCCCCTCCCCCCTTAAACATCTCACGTAATTTATGAACGCCCCCTAAGTAACTGTATCGTAAGAATGCAATCGATATCATCTCTGTACTTCAGTTCATTCTAAATAGGTTATTACAAGTTTATATCTTAATGGAGTTATTTCAATGTTATTTGACCTAACCGCTGTCGCCTATGAACTTAAATGCAACTAAGACTAACCCCAGTAGGTGTTCCACCTCGCCCTATTGTTTGCCGCGGTGCCCTTCTGTTTGGTAGCACGTGTTTTATTGTACAATTACACGACGATTATCGAAGGGCGTTTGGTGAACATGAAAATAAATCTTTGATATATCATAGAAGGTTTGAATGTTTACCTATGGACTTATTTTTTAACTCACGGTCATTCTGTTTTAATAACTGTTTAAATTGTTTCAGTTATCAATTATCTTGCAAATGCATTTACACCTTTCTATCTACCCATATAATAAGAATGTAAAAAATTTTCGTGAAAAATTGCATACTTTTATGAAAAGCGACGTGAAGTAACAGTGCTTGCATTGTTGCCTTTCGTTCGGTCAGTGAGAGCGCCGGAGGCCCACCGCCCCTCCCCTTCCCCCTTCCCTTACTCCCCCTCCCCCAAGAAAGGTTGACAACGCACTTGAGACTCTCCTGGTGTTGCAAGTGTCTATAGACGGTGGTGATCACTTAACATCAGGTGACCTAACTGTCTGTTTGCCTCCTATGACACAAGCCGAACGCTTAGGCCGATCGCGCCTCTCTATTGCTTGTTCCGTGCCCTCGCTTGCATGCTCGGCTCAAGCGGAACGTAACAATGAGTCATGCTGTTTTGTGGCTGCAACCGGCGTTCATCGATTTACAAGACGTTATCACTACAATAATAAAGGTATGTTGTTGTGCACTCAACACGTAAAAACAATTGAAGAGATTTCGATATTTTTTTCTTGGTTTGTCTACTTGGTTTCTTGGTCTAATTAAGCAAAAATTAAAACGATATCCTCATATAATATAAAGTTATTTAAGTTTTAACACACTACGAATTTTATGTACACTAAAGAACTAAAGACTAAAGAATTTTTCTAAACAAAGTATGTCTTTGCTTACAATTTTTTTTGTCTTTTATTCTGCCATTCTTCATTATCACACAAGCACAGTCGCGAGTATCAGTTAGTAATAGAGTAGTTAGTCATATTTATTTTAAACCCCAGAATTCTTCAGTTAACAAATGTATCTTCTAAGACATACGGTAAGTAGTTTTGTGACGCATCATCAACTTGGTCATGAGATAACTAGACACTGTTGTATCGCTAAACTTTATTTCTTACTTTCTTTAATAGTACTTGCAATAATAACAAACAACAACGTTGAAGTGAGACTCGTAGAGTATTTTAGATTCTAGGGTTAGTAGTTCTAGATGCCTGAATTCTAGGCGTGAAAGCATAATAAAAAAATCGCGATATAAGCTAGAGATATGACTACTTTTGCGGTAATCTATACTAATTTCTAATATCTAATACCTATATCTAATATCTATATCTAATATCTATATCTATATCTATATTTAATATCTATATCTAATATCTATATCTAATATCTGTATCTAATATATATATATCTAATATCTATATCTAATATCTACATCTAATATCTATATCTAATATCTATATCTGATATCTAATATCTATATCTAATATATATATCTAATATCTATATCTAATATCTATATCTAATACTTTCAGTGTTAGATAGCTCATTTATCGTGGACGGCTATAGGCTTATACATCATAACGCTAATACCAATAAGAGCGGAGCACCAATAAAGAATGTTTCAAATCGGTACATGTTACAGTAGATGGCGTGTGTGTCATACTTACATATGTTTTTGAAAAAGCATTTCTATAATGTACTCACTAATTTACATTTCTTTAATACAATCTAAAAAAAACGCATGTGGAGTCGCGGGGAAGCAGTAGAAGCAGCTAGTTTAATTATAAATCTGATTCAATTTTCAAAACGTTTAACTCCAAAGGTTTGTACTGCAATCTTAATATTTCCAGTATAGATTCTCAGTTCACAATCTATGGGAACAACTCGCGTTGTTACTGACGTGCCATCTCGCCCTATATTCGGATAGAGAAAATAAAAGATTTCCTGTACAATTGTCAAGGGACACAGCTCCGATGTAGAGGAAATGCTTATTATAATGCTCACACAATAAAAACACACGTGGTCGCATTACGTGCTGTGAGAAAGGGGTTTTGTTCAATCCGCCGTGAACGATTTCTGATTTGGATAAGATAGGTGATCGGATTTGATCTGACCGAACAGGTTTTATGATTTACAATTAGATTAGGTTTGATCAAACATTTGATGTAATCGAAACGGATTGACAAACTTTGGAACAAACTTGTACACGTTCACCGCAAGCTTGTATGATGGTAATAATATAATAGTGAACATTGAATACATCTATTATAAATTTGTCAAACTTCGTTTAAAGACTTCCCACCCGCGACTTTTACTAGGTTTTGTAGATTTGATCTATTACTCGGGTTCTCACTTTTCCCAATGAAATGTATGTTCTCTGTTCTTTTTGAGTATTTAAGGCATGAAAGTGTAACAAACTCTTTTCCACATTAATAATATTAGTAAAGACAGCTAGGATACATACAGAGGAACAGACACTACTGATCGCGTTGTTTTTATAAAAATTGCAATAACTTAAAACTTTAATAGCTCTGTATTAAAAGAAGATATCGCTGTAATTCTTTGTTCTAGATAAGGGCCAATTGTATAAAATTTTTTTTAAATAAAACTGACAAAATCTGACAAGTAATTTTGCGTAATACGCTTTCAACCTCGGACGTCTTATTATTTTATTTAATATATTTATTTAAAAGAGATAGAAAATATTACTGTATTGAGGTATACACTATATTGTATTAATATATTGTAGGTGGTAGAGCCACGCTGAAGCTATTACTGATATCAGCATGAATGGGTCGGCTAGCACGGGGTAGTACCACCCTCTTATAGAAAACCGACGTGAAGTAACAGTGCTTACATTGTTGCGTTTCGTTCGGTCAGTGAGAGCGCCGGAAGCCCACCTCTCCTCTCCCCCTTCCCTTTCCCCCAAACACAGGCTGGCAACGCACTTTCAACTCCCCTAGTGTTGTTAGTGTCTATGGACGGTGGTGATCACTTAACATCAGGTGACCCATCTGTTCGTTTGCCAGCTATGACATAAAAAAAAGAGAATTGAATTTCGGTAACCACTTATTCAGTACACATGTACGAAACATTAAAGTTCATTGATTACAGTAATAACAAGGAAGATAAAAAATAATACAAATATCATCCAGAACATCTGCAAGCAAAGTTCAAGGAACGGTGATCTAGACAAATAAAGATTAATGTTACTTCCCTAAAATCACTAGAAGCGACAGTTGAAAGTAAACATGTAACTGTCCGGACGTCTGTTTGTTTGCGAGGAAGAAAAATGGACGAACTCAGTATAATCGATTGACATATTGCTTTTGTAATGAATGGGGATTGATTTAGAATGGTATGATTGTGATTATGGGAGTATTTGAAAGAGGATATTAGATATACTATAGCCTATATCGGTAAATTCAAATAATGCAATCGATCGTAAGTTTGATTAATTAATAAACTAAATAATAATGTATATAATTGTTCATTACAAACATACTTTTTTATATTTGCACTTTTACAATTTGAAATAGACGATCTGTGCGAGCTTGTTGTAGTTTGTGTTTTTTGCGTCGTCAAATTTTTTCGTTATCATTGTCTTGCGCTGCTGTCGCCGCTCTCTCCACCAACCACTCGCACCCCCATTGGCTCCGGCCGCATCACGCCACCCACGAGGGCGTGGATTGGCCCAAACGTACGGCGGGATACTTGAAGCGTCGTAGACAATAATTATTGCTCGAAGTCCGAATAGATGTGAAATACAGACTAATATTAGTAATATCACTTTACGAATTGTGAAATATAAATAATTCAGACTATAATTGGTTTGAAATTCAAAACGGAATACTGTTATTCCATTGTTTTGAGTCTTTATGAATGTCTCGACTCTTTTTGTATATACCAACAAATTACAGGTAAATAACCCCGGCTATTGTCAGGGTTGATTGTTAATTGTTGAAAGTAAAATTGATTTGTTAGATATGATGGTATTTGTAGGTGGTAGAGCCACGCTGAAGCTATTGCTGGTTTCAGCATGAATGGGTTGGCTCGCCCGGGGTAGAAACACCCACGTGAATTAACAGTGCTTGTTGCGTTTCCTTCTGCCAGTGAGAGAGCCGGAGGTCCATCTCCCTTCTCTCCCTCCCTCTCCTCTCCACTCCTTCCGCTTGCCGAAGACAGGCTGCCAACGCACTTGCGACTCCCCTGGTGTTTGCTAGCGTCTATGGACGGTGGTGATCACTTAACATCAGGTGACCTACCAGCTCGTTTGCCTCCTATGATATATAAAAAAAAGATTATATTTGAGGCCTTAGTTTTGCTTGTTTTTCATCTCTTTTACAGGGGTAACTCTACTAAGGAAGGATACGAATATTATCAATACGCCAACATATATATTAGCGATTTGTAGAGTCGATCAAGTCATAGTTCTGTATGTTCTTATTTCATGTTTTTATGACGCCACCAACTGTTCATATCTTCTTGAGGAAGATTTGATTGTCAAACTTCCCGCTATCACGACAGCACGCAACCATTCTAAAGCCATAAACACACGGTAAAGATTCGCAGTTCCTGATGATATTTAAAAAAAAAACTCAACCGCCCGAGAATCACATTTGGTCGACATCAACGGACGTCCCGAAACAACGCGTACGTGTATTATTATTACGTTTTTTTTTAACCATAAATTTAGACTATCGCTCATTTTTATACACATAATAAAGAGTTTTACGAGCTTGTGCATCGAACTGTAGTTAAAATCATACGCAAGACAGACGCAGTATTACCGTATGGGATGAGAACAATGTGTTTGCTTTATGGATCGGATCATCTTTGTCGTTGTTTTTTTTTTTTAAATTTTATGTTACGGTGTTACACGATTTTATTAACAGCCTGACATTACCGAATTACTATTTAAGTTTTTACTTCATTATGTTTCGGAGTTGATTTTGGTGAAAAGTTAAGACAATTCTTTTACTTGTCTACTATTATAATACTTTTCTAATTCTCTTCGGTGCCTCATAATACGGCCTGTAAGAGAACCTAGTGCCAGCCTACAAGCCTGTTTTGGGTGGAAGGTATGGGCATGATCACTATACCAGCCCACGACGTGCTAGCGATTTCAAACTCCAAGAAATTCAGATTCATTTTTTCTTACATGCGATGGTGCTATAAGAACATTTCTTATGTTGAGGCTTCCTCACGGTGTATTACGTCACCATCAGACGACACTGTTAGTACTTTCTTTTCTTTGTCTGAACGTGATAAACTATAAAACTACCTCTCAAATAACTTTTTTTTTCTCTGCATTGTGTAGATCAATTATTGAGGTAAGCTATAAGGCTCTACCATCATGCTACTACACTTAGGAGCGAAGCAATTTCCTTACAAAGTATAAGTCGAATTGTACGCTAAGATAGAACGAAGTATGGTCGGGCTGTTTGGTTTGGGTCGGAGTATTGGAGCTGAGAGTGACAAAATTTGAACATGAATTAAATTACGGTGCTCGGCTAACAATTATTGTTGGTAAATAATTTCATTCACTAACATGTACAACTGCTTTGCTGTGTACTAATAAGCTCAAATAACTTTTAGTTTTTTTACTATACTGAACCGATTTAAGTATATGTGCGTTATATTTCCGAGGCGAGTTGTTTTGGACGAATTTAATCTATTATATGGAATCCCGTCTCCCGTGTTCGTATAATGTTCTTGAGTATTGACATCTAGGGGTTAATGGGCTACGAGAATAGGCACGTATTCGAATTACTACCTCGCTCCGTGTATAAATTAAAATACAAGAGATTTATATTACAGTCTATTCAGCTGTTCGCCTTCATTGGATAATGGGGAAATTGGTCGCGTAGTTCTGCTGGAAATATTATCTTGTTTTTCAATGAAATAATAAAAAAGTCGAGGCAGTTAGGACGACTGCCGACGGAAGTGAAAACTAAAAACAATTAAATAAATATGTTCTCTTTTGAATTATCATCTATGACATTAATTAAATTTCTTTATTGAAATCATTAACTTTAGGCTGACTTTCATATCTGTTGGCACCCGGAGCAATAATTATAGGTATACATTCTTATAAAGTATATTAATCAATAAAAAGTATGATGAACTGCGAAATATCACAGGCCCCCCTATGTTACGTGTCTCTAGTCCAACGCAAGCCGCAAAGCACAATAGGGCTGGTCACGCTTACTAGCATGTTATCACGTGAAACTATAAGTTTATCTCCTGCCAAAAATACCCTTCAACGCGCCTTAGGAAGTTTTCAATTAAAATAATATATATTTGATTAATAGTAGGGTTATATGTTAGTATTATGTTTGTTTTCTCTGTAGTCTTTATATTTTTGTGTGTATTTTTAGATTGCTACTGGATAATTTATTTTGAAAATGTAATGTCTTCTAAGGTTTGCTTCTAAGGGATAATAACGTCGCCCGACTGTACACGTATATTTTAAATAGTTTTTAAATTTTGTATGTTTTTTTAGGAGTGCTGTAAAGCGTTTATTATTATTATTGGAAAATGGTTATTATTCGATTTGTGACAACAACAAGCTATAATACATTGTGTGGCTTATTATCTATATATGGGTCATTCCACCAAATAAGAACATGACGAGACGAACTTCGCGGATTATGCTTAAAATCTATGGAGGTGTTCTCTATCATAAGACAAAAATTCCGTGCGGGTTTTAGCTCTTAATACGCAGCGGTCTTGAAGTTATCGATTTTTTGAAAGTTTGGAAAAAAATTTTTTCAACTTTTCGGCAGATTTTTCGGATATGAGAAACATTTCAGAGCAGATCGACAAACATTGGACTTGTACGAAAAATTCCCAGCTTTTGAATGAAAATATTTGTTTATTCATAAACTCATGGAGGCCCCCTTTAAAATCGCCCCGCATCAACGCTCTATGGGGAACCTTATACCAATATAAACATCTATTCTTATGTATATAAAAATATGAAAACAGCCTACATCTTCCGACGTTAAGGGCTGATTTAAAACAGTTCAAATCAGTTAGCAAACGAGATTGCAAAAAATAATGTGCGACGTATTAGTACTCAAAAATTAAAAAAAAGCAATGTCTATCATCTCGGCGATTTCATATCACGAACGAGTCTGAATGAACTAAACAAAAGCGTCTAAAAATACAGTCGGTCAGGACAGGAAAGCTCGCGCACTCATTGTCTGTGAGACGTACTCAGCACATGGACTGCATTAACACATGGTATAACAAAAAATATATCGAATTTCTCCATTCAATACTCGTCTCTGGAGTTTTTTTGTTCATTCAAAACAATATAAGTACTTATTTCTTGTGCTGATTCGTAATTTTCTTGTCATTTTCTTTTGGTTGTAAAACATATTGATGAGATTGTGAAAATCCCTTTTTTTTACTAAGTCTTGGATTACACTACATATTACAATATTAACCTGGAAATATCATCTTGTTTTTCAATGAAATAATAATAAATAATAGTTTAAAAAAACACGCTTTCATAAAAAATCCATCTAAAAAACAGAAAATAAAATTTAATAAATTTGGATTAAGAATAGTGTAAATTAGAAATAAATGTATATTTTTGTAAAAAGTGATAAAAATACTGATATCTGGAGGTCATATTTTTCATTTTTTAGTTTAATTTTTTTAATTTTTTTTTTCGGATTATTGCTTTGTCATCGACCTTTGACTGGTGTGCAAAGTTTGAATTAAATCTGATCGTTCAAAGTAGGACAAAATCGAGCTCAAAGGGGTCGGTTACATACATATATACAGGTGAAGCTAATAAAAGCGTGATAAAAAATAAGTCGAGGCTGTCATAAGGACGGTCGACGGAAGTGAAAACTAAAAACAATGGAATAACTGTATTCTATTTTGTATTGTTAAATTAATTATAGTGTGAATGACGATATTAAAATTTTAGAATTGGTTTATTGAAATTATTAACATTAGTGTGGTTTTCATATTTATTGACACTCGGAGCAATAATTATATACATTTTTATAAAGTCTTTTAATCAATCAAACGTATCAAACTGCAAAATATCAATATTACATGTACACAGGCCCATACACTACGCTTACTAGCATGGCATAACGCGAAATTAAGAAGTTTTTACTTCATTACATAGTATAAAACAAAGTCCCCTACCGCGTCTGTCTGTCTGTCTGTCTGTTCGCGATAAACTCAAAAACTACTGCACGGATCTTCATGCAGTTTTCACCAG
The DNA here is from genome assembly GCA_036509395.1 of Antheraea yamamai. NCBI lineage: Eukaryota > Metazoa > Arthropoda > Insecta > Lepidoptera > Saturniidae > Antheraea > Antheraea yamamai. The sequence continues at coordinate 4,254,126 of AP028437.1, read as the reverse complement.
TGCATAAAGTGATTCGCGAGGAACATTTTGGTATATAATTTGTCAAGGATTGTTTTATCATCAGGGCGGGACAACGTCTGCCGGGCCTACTAGTCAATAATAATTGTAAAAAAGTGACAGAGACCTGTGTAAAAATGAACTTATGATCGAACCGAGCCGCATACAAACTCAAATCGCTTCTATTACAATTAATTTAAGCAATTTACAATATACGGCATACGTTAAAACAATTAACAAATTCCGAAATTGTCTCGTAATTAACAAATCATTTGAAAATTTTGTAACGGCGATTATGTTTTAAGATAAAGAATCGTAGTATTCTTAATTTATTAATGTTGTTTATACGTAGAATGCCATTTAATTAACATTGAAAAACGATTAATTAAACGTATTTGTTGCAGGTAATTTTCTACTAGCACTAATAAGATTTTCGGAGTTATGTGAGTGTAAGTATTTATTGATCCAACATAAGAATAAATCATATTTATTTATTATTTTTATTGTGTACATTACATATTAATCTGTCTACACTTAGAGAGTAGAATTTAAAATCATCACCTGATGTATTTGTCATAGTAACTGGATTCATTGAGTTGCGTTATAAACACCACCTGAAGTTTCTGACATAGTGTCTTTATTTATTGTGTTCAGTGATAAAGATTTTCTATCTGTAGGAAGCACAGTATAATCCAGGCTCTTGTTCCCTATATATACATTGACAGATTCCCAGATAGGACAATTCAAAAGATAGTCACAGTGTCTGGTTTATCACAATGTGTTCGGTGGTAGCAATACAGCCGTGTAAATACACTCTACCACTCGCTTGTATCATTAATATCTATGATTTTTATGTATCAACTAGCTTCTGCTCGCGACTTCGTCCGTGTGGAGTAGTTATCTTGGGCTGAATAACACGCAGCGGAAGCTCTCAAAAGGAAAAAAAAGGATTTTGAAACATTCTTCATTGGTGCTCCGCTCCTATTGGTCTTAGCGTAGTGATATATAGCTTATAGCTTTCCTCGATAAATGAATTATCTAACACTGAAAGAATGTTTCAAATCGGACCTGTAATTCCTGAGATTAGCGCGATCAATCAAACCCTCCAGATTTATTAGTTAGCCGTCATTCAAATTGCAATAACTTTTGATAGAGTGGACCCACTTTAATGAAACAAATACTAAGTTACTCTCGAGAATATGCTTTATGATTTTCTTGGTGAGGTTTAATTGTGAACCCAGTACTTTAGAAATGATGCGTGTTCATACATACAGACAAACATTTCTAAAAATAATTGAATTGTATTTTATTACTTATTCTGATACCTGCAACAATTTTTTCCCCAAAAATCGAAAATTTACAGACACGTTAGATTTACATACTTATTATATGCATAGAATATGGTTTGAATACTAGAAATAATGGAGCTCGCCACTGAATGCGTTACAACTCGATGCATGGTAGTTGGAATATATTTGGGCACTATAGACTTTCACTATAGTATTTCTAGAGCGAGACAACTATGCATGAAAGACAGAAAATTTATAGACTGTCATATTCCGAAGGTCTTTACAGTTTTCGCATTATAAAATTGATTAAAGTAATATAATAAAATCCAAAATTGATATCGGATTTAGTATTAAATTACTGATGGCGCCTCCCGAGCGAACGTTACAAAGCCATTTTGTCTCTGGTCAAGTGTTACCAGACGTCTGGCCCGGTATAGACAATACTATCTTTGTGGCAACGAGTGGCCGCATAAAGGCCATTGTGGCCGAATCAATTAGCCCATAATGTTACCATTGTAACATTGTCTTAATGTATCTCCCTCGTGTATCGTTAAATAATTTTTTATAGTTCTATTTACGGCCGCATTTGAATTCATTGAACAGATACAGTTTCAGTAGCTTCTGAGTTTTTAGTATCGCGTATGTCAAACGGCGATTTATATGTTTTCGTTTTGGTCTTCGTAAAATTATTAGACGATGAAGTTTCTATATTGCAGCATAATGTATGACTAAGGTACGTACAGCACATTCTTTCAGCCATGTAGTTCCAAGTCACCTCCGTTTCTAGTCTTAGCGTATTACTATTATCGAGTATAATGTGATTTTAAAATGAAATAGCTGTGCCCGCGACTCCGTTCGCTTTCATCCTAATGTAAAATACACAATGACTAATAAAATCATCTGAATGTATTAAGTCCGTTTACTTATCTACTTTTCTCTCGTACTTAATTCGCGTCGTCATTAAAATTACAATAACTTTTGATAGAGTGAACCGATTTTAATGAAACTAAGACTAAATGTTGCTCAAGGAATGCATTATGATTTTCTTCGTAAGGTTTTATCGTGAATGCAATAATTTAGCAATGATACGTGTTCATAGAAAGAGAGATATAAACTGACATTTATAAAAATGATTGAAATGTATTTTACTCCTTATTCCAAGACACTTGCAACAATTTTTTCTACAAAAATTTAAAAAGTACAAACCCGTTACATTCACATTCTTATTATATGCATACATGTATAGAAGAAGATTTGAGATCGATGTCTTAAAGGATCACAAGTATAACTAAAGCCCGTGATAATTTGCTACTTTTGGGAACAGAATTGGAACGTCTCATTTGTGTGTTGCTAATGAAATCCTCCGGACTAGAACATAACTGCACTAACAATGCTATTTAATGGTATTAAGTAATTGTAGTTGAACTTCGCATAATTCGTATTATTCTTGGACTTCTTTAACAATGGTTGTCATATAACTTGAATTCATTTTGGATAGAAAATCAAGTAGTGATTGGTTACTTTAAAAATAGATTTAAAGTCCAAGATCTAATTATGAGAAACCGTACCTTTCCTGCTATGGTTTTATCTGACCATCAAATGTATTATCTACCTGGAATGCGATACACCACACGTAGACTGATGTCTGTTGAAAATGTTGAAAAGGTATCCAAAATATTTAAGAAATAATCAATTAATAATATAATAATTAAGAAAGGAAAGATCTGCACATATGGAGATAATAGGCACATTTTCTTGAGTCTCGGAAAGGTTATTATAAATTAATACCTTGACACACTTCACAGTTTTAGCAAACTAATAGAGGGAGCGCTTATGGCGCTCAGCCACTTGGCAACAAACTCAAGGGTGCCAAAGTGGCCGGACCTCAGTTTGGGCTGTTGCCTTGGATACAACTTACTAAAGACTTACTAACTTACTAAACTAAAGTAGCTAAACTAATCACACATATAAGAATTAATGAGACGCACGTGTTTAGGGCCGATACAAAGCTGAATTTATATATTTAGATTTGTGTGAAATTAAATTACTATAAGAGAGAACGTGGCTCGACAAGCTTCACCTGTTGATGGACAAGTGACGAAAGTCGTAATATAATATTCCACTAAAAAGTCTAAAAGGTAAACATCAAAGGAAAAGGTCCATTGCCGTTGAAAAATTAGGAGTCATCCTAAAACACTAAAGTAATGGAAGCTAAAGATATGAGAATCTTTGAAGAGCCCAGTCATTATTGTCGAGTAACTTAAAACCGACACATGTGTCACATATCGTCCAGGATTGCGATGCCATATGTGAAATGAGGAAAAAAAAAGACAAAAATCTGTTGTCACTACTCCCTGAGGTACGAACAATACCCTTCTCTGATCGCTCTTCGATGATGTTAATTTGAATCTTAAAGAGGAGTCGTTTAAGTCCTTTTTCGTTAATATCAAACGTCGGTTATGGTCGATTTCTGAGGGATAGACCGAGTTTTGTGATGTAGATTTTTTTGTACAACCTTCCGTAACCTTTAGCCTGTGACATGGATTGTAGATTAGGCATATTGTTGACCTTTTTGCTTCCATTCTCGATGCACGTGTAGCTTCTTTTTTTCGTACGATCCCATCGTTATGAAGGGCTTTTTGTTTTTATCTCGGATAAAATTTTTGCATGTGTGCAGACCGTTTTGAACAACGCATTTGCATCATTCGATTTCCTGTTAAATCTCGACTGTTGATTTAATTTGATGAGTTTTTGTAATGTTACCATTATTTGTTCTTTTTATATTTAGCTTTTTGTTTGTTCTTTGTGAACCTTTTTTTGATTCTCCATTAGCCTTGTTTTATTTGTATACAGTATTTACTTTGTTAGGTTGAATGTTTATTTTCTTAATCAATATTAATTTCCTATCATTTATAAGAATTATAAGTTGGATTATTAATCAATTATTTAATATATTTGGTTTGTTAATACTACAATAATTGGCAGTGAGTATTTTAGTTTTAAACACGTTAATTGCAATACCAAAATCAGTAACAATAAAAATTAGTCCATTACCATCAGCGTAAACTTTGCTTTCTATTAGTGAAAGAATATTTAAAACTGCATTATTATCTAGATCCAAATATTATCTTATACATGAATATCAACAAACTTCTTTATAGTCAATTTATTAATCATCTTTAAGAGAACCGTTGCAGGGATATAGACCTCTTCTCGAAGGACGGTATAGGCATAATCAACACGCGAGTATAAGACGTATTGACGATTTCGTACCCCGAAATTCTTTTTTTCATATCATAGGTGGCAAACAAGTAGATGGGTCACCTAATGTTAATTGATATGCAACGTCCATAGACACTTGCAGCACCAGGGGAGTCGCAAGTGCATTACCAGCCTGTATGTGGGGGAGTGGTAAGTTGGGTAGGGGAGGGGAAGGGGAGGTGGGTTTCCGGCGCTCTCACTGACCGAACGAAACACAGCAATGCAAGCACTGTTACTTCACGTCGGTTTTCTGTGAGAGACACTACTCCGGGCGAGCCGACCCATTCATGCTGAAACCAGTAATAGCTTCAGCGTGGCTCTATCAACCACAAATATATTTTCTCACATACGCTGGTACTAAAAGAACATTACTCATGTTCAGGTTTCCTCACGATGTTTTCCTTCACCGTCAAATATATTAATACAATGAATGAATATTAATTCTATGATACAATTTGGATCACGCAAATATAAGACGAGCTCCAGATCAAACATTGTTTTTACATCCAACGGAAGTTCTAAAACTGGCCCAGTCATCCGTGCACGCTGTTGACAATATTAATGTCATATTATGAAACAATGAACAGAATGGTGTTTCCCGTGAATAATCCGGCTTCTGGGTGAAAGATGGACGCGGACGTGCGACTGAAATCTTACCGGTTCGAATGGTAGCCGAACAAGTGATGGGACGGGTAATAAATCGCGTAAAGGAATTTGGAGAATTTGTAAATACGACATGTAAGAGTCTCGACATTTTAATGGCTCTAGTATATTATGTAATAAGAAAATAATTATTTGTTAGTTGGTTTAAACTTCTAAATTAGACTATGATTTAAATCTGGAATGAAATTTATCTGAGATAAATAAACTAGGACACCGTTTGAACACTAGCTCTGAGAGTTTTCAAGGTTTTTATTCTATCCATTATACTATAACTCGTCAATAGGGGGTTTGACGTTATTCATACTAGTTTTTACTCGCGGCTTCCCTTGTGTTAATTTAAATTTAATTTATCCCTCGCGAACAGTATATTTTTTCTAGATAAAGGCAATTTTTTCCTGCAAAATCTAATGATGATCGGTTGAGTAGTTTAGACGTGAAAGCGTAACAAACAAACAGATTCACTTTCGCATTTATAATATTCGTAAGGATTATTTGTTTGTTACTAAAACGATATAGAGTACCTTTCTTCCAGACAAGATGATAAATCATATTTCCAATGTCGCGAACAAAACCGTGCACAAAAACTACTTTATAATATTAGTTAGGTATGTTTTTAACTTTTATATTGTAAATAGCGGTTCAAAATGACGTTTTCCTGCTTTTATTTTAAAAAAGATCTAGAGTCTAACCGCAGCGCCACCTGCCGAATCCAATTGTGAATGTAAATCATTCTTGAATCTACCTGAGCACACACAAAATATTTCATTAAAATCTGTTCAACCGTTTAGGAGGAGTTCAATCACATACACACGTAAGTACAGATGAATTATATATAAGGATTTAAACGCGGACAAATTCGTGATCAGTTACTGGTTGCAAATGACATAAACGATTTTATTAATACTTTGATTAAGCGTCATTACTAATAATAATTAAAAAAAATAAAACAAATATAAAAATTTTAAACCAGTTCGAGAATCAAGCGAAACCGCTTACAGTAGTAGCTTAGTGGCAATAAAATAAACTATTTAATTTCCATAGCAATTATCACAGTTTTGACTATAAAGTGTGAAACGCATAAAGTCAACGTTCCGGGAATCATGCACAGAGCAGCATCTGCCGTCACAGATTTATGGACAAAATCTCCGAGATGTGTTACGAATAAAAATAATAGAATTGTCGTGTCTAATAATATAGCGGCCGTTTCCGTTCGGCTTTTGGTTTATTTCGGGTTTGTGGACGCGAATATTATACGTGGTGTTCGGGTACGCATTTAGGCGGATTCCGACGGGGGTTATAAGTTTAAAATTATATCAGTTGAATTATGTATATTAGTTGACATCGTATATATTTTTGTAATATTGTTTTTATTATACAAGCAAATCCTTATGTTATATAATTCGTACGCAAAATATTTTGTATAACTTTTGTATCATAAATGGCCTATTTTTAAAAATTCATTCCTACATTAAATATTTTATTAGGACGTACAAAATGAAAAATTAATGAAGAAATCTTGTAATAACGATGACTTGATTAATAGTTGATATTTGCATAATTATATGGAGCAAAAATGAATACGTGAATATTGAATATATTTATGCAAACATTTTTTTAAAATTATATATCTACCTAATGTCATTCCATTAATAATATTTATAACATGTCACTATCTTAAATTTATACACATGTCATGCATAATTCCTTAAATTGTGATATCCACCAATTAGTCTATATACAAATACATACAGTCAAATCTGAGTGAGTGAGAAATGGGTAAGTCAGAAAACTCTGTATTTTTTAATGTTTCATAAGTGCGAAAACTTTTATATTTCTATGAGTGGAAAATCTATATAAGCAGAAAAGTCATTACGGTCCCTTAACCTCTCGCCTATTCACTTTTAATTGTATATTTCAATTATTTCGTATCAGCTTAGACATACAGGTTGGATTAAAACTTCTATCGTTGTGGATTCTTTTCAGTTATCTCAGATTTATTCATGTTGTACTCTTTTACTTCAGTTCTGTACAATTTTTAGTTACGTTAAAGTCAATAGTTGTACTATATGATCAGCATATGTTTAATTTACCTTTGTTATTATTCTTTATACTCAATATATATTTCACAAATGTTCTTGTAGTACCAACCTATGTGGGATAATACAGAACTGTGAATTTATCAGAGTTTGGACTCGCCAATACGTCGTGGGCTGGCGTGGCGGTTATGCTCATACCTTTCTTCGGGAAGAGGTCTATAGCCTTGCAATAGGGCTCTTACAGGCTGACGATGTTGATATATTTCATATGTTCAATGAAACATAACATTTAAAAATAGAATACAATAATAAACAATATTACTTATTTGCAATACGCACACCAGTAGGTAGAGTGTCTAATTTGTAATAAGAGAAGTGTCCTAGTTTTAATTTCCTATATGTTAGTTAGTTATAAGTGAAAACAAGATTTACTAATAAATTGTATTCATGTTTTAGATGGCTATATAATTCACAGTTATTCTCAATAAGAATAATAGTTATGAAATAGACGAATCTAATTGTAATAGGCATAAGAGCGTTATTGTTAATTATTAAAAAAAATTGCAATGCTACGATTGGTTAATATGGAATCAGTAATTATTTAATTATGGTATAAAATACAGATCTTAGTTATTATTATATAACATTTTTATTGTACTCTCAGTTTACGTGGGGGATACGGGACCTACAAGTTGCCTAAGTCCGATCCCTGGTTGTACACCCATTCACACACCGGCTAACGGGTGATTTTCAAATTTTATTGCAAGTATAATGTCGAGTTACTCTTAATTAGTTACATGTTCATTACTGGTACGGTTTGTCGTTTATGTATAAGTTATTATAGTTAATATTAATGCATTATGAGTGTTGTACATTCGCAATTGTTTGTAAATTTGTTCTCCTGTGACTTTGTTTAAGTGAAACTTCATTATATTATATTTAATCACGCTTTATATATATTATACACATATTGTGTACGTCTAAAAATTAATTTTAGGAATATAATAAACGGATAAGTTTGTGTGAAGGTGTTGTTATTTTTTTTACAGAATAACTACTAAACGGATTTGTGATGTTCGGTTAATGTTGTTAAAATTAACCAAAGTTATACCAATAAGATTAAAATAGTTTGAAGAAGCCTTGCCTTAACCGTTAGAGTTTGCCGAATATAATAAATATATAGTTTCATCGTTTGTAAAGTTACAAAGGTATAAGAAATCACTTGAAGATGCTAGTAAGATAACATAATTTCGATAACGCATTAGTTTTCTATATTTATTTTTTTGGATTGAAATAAAACGAAGTCCATTTCTTACACGAATCTATTTAGGGGTTGGAATTATAGGTACTAGTCAGTCTGTTGGGCTATAATAGCTATCTTCTTTTTTTTTAACTAAAGGCTTTAGCGTCAATGCGTACTAATAACATCTTTAATTGTGTCTTTAGTTTAAAATGTGGAATTACTAAATTGTGAACGATTGGCAACACTGTTGAATTAAATAATATTAAAACAGTTCGTAACTTTAGATTAAGATATCGGGTTGGATAATTGTATAAAAAAATCTAGATTTCAACAGCGCTGTCTGTCGGAAAGAGCTACAGATAATAATCTTGTAGATGATCGCATAAGTACAAATAATCCAAAATTAGTCGAACCGGTAACGACGAATAATTTTACGAATATGTATTCGCACACCATCGTTATATATAAATACTAGCGACCCGCCCCAGCTTCGCGCGTGTTTAATGTAGGTACTAATATGGGGCAGTGTGGAGTGATTAATAATATTATTTATGACTAGCTGAACCCGCTCCTCCGCACTAGTTTTTGTAATTGTATTAAAGAGATATAAGATTGTGAGACCTTGTACAATTATAGAAATGCTCTTTAAAAATAATTGTGAGTACGACACGCAAGCCACTTACAGTAACAGGTAACGTATACATTAGATATATAAATACTAACAGTGTGTCGAATGAGGTTTATCATCAGCAACATATTTGGAACCTTAACCCGCCATATAACTACCTCAGTGCTCACTTACACTGTATAAGGAACTAATGAAACAATGTCCTAAAGATGTTATATATATAGTGTGCCCATATTGTCAATAAGTAATACTAGTCTAATATCTTATTAGAAAGACCACTTCTATCTTTAAAATTAATGTTAATAATAATAATGTTGAATTGTAAACAATGAATGAGTTGACGTCTTGAAATCTTGCATAAATATAAATCAAGATATAAAACTTTATAGCTGTCTAAGTAGTTTTTAATATTTGACAATTTAAATAGTGCTCATTGAACCCGATATAATATTCTTATTTGTTACTACTATGGTTTCTGAATTATGTAGACGAAAGCGCGGTAAATAAAACAAAATAGTCGTCAATATAACCAAAAAGACAATCTAATTCAAATTACATACATAGACACAGATATATGAATTTCAATTATATTTATTCTTAAAGTCCAGTACAACGCACGTCTTACGCACTGGAGATAGCACTGGGAGCGAAGGTATGGGCAACAGCTAGTCTAAATTAACTACTACTACTACTACTAAATAACTTTTTCTAATGTCCGCTATCTGCCAGTGAACGTCCCGTCAAAATCGGTCCAACCGTTTTAGAGATAGCACTGCAAGCGGAGTCACGGTTAACAGCTAGTCTAAATTAAAATAAACTAAATTACTTTTTGTAATGTCCGCTATCTGCCGATGAAAGTCCCGTAAAAATCGTTTTGGAGATAGCACTGCAGGCTAAGACACGGTGAATAGCTAGTATAAATTAAATTTGCCTAAATTACTTTATATAAGATCAGCTATCTGCCACTGAAAGTCTCGTGAAGATCGGTCAAAACGTTTTGGAGATAGCACTGCGGGCAAAGACACGGTTAATAGCTAGTATAAACTAAAATTACGTGAATTACTTTCTATAAGGTCAGTTATCTGCCAGTGAAAGTTTCGTGAAGATCACTCTAACCGTTTTGGAGATAGTATTGCGGGCGAAGCCACGGTTAAGAGTTAGTCTAAATTAAAATAGACTAAATTACTTCTTATGATGCCCGCTATCTGTCGGGAAAGTCCCGTGAAAATCAGTCCATCCGTTTTGGAGATAGCATTACGGACAAAGCCGCAGTTAACAGCTAGTCTAATTTTGAATAGCCTAAGTAACCCGCTGTAATTTCAGCTATCTGCCAGTGAAATTCCCGTCAAAATCGGTCCAGCCGTTTCGGAGATTACCCGGAACAAACAGACAGACAGACAGACAGACCGACAAAAATTTTAAATATTGCATTTTTGTTATCAGAAGCGTGTATACTTTCATACCCAATCGTTAAAAATTTGATATTTTGATATTACATACAGACACTTCATTTTTATTATATGTATAGATATAGAAGATATACAATTTCGTAGTACATTAATTTGGTCTATCTCACAAGGTTTAGCCAGCGCTTGCGATTTAAGCGCACAAAAATATGTTTGTTACGACATCACATTACAAATCTTTGAATTTTTCGGCTAATTCTATACTATAACATGTATGTATTATCATATATAGTAATACGTGAAGCCAAAACTTTGTACCCCTTTTTAAATGAATTGCGTGAACGGATGAACGTGAAATTTGGCATAGTTGAAAGTTTATATGGAGGAGAAGTGCAGAAAGCTATTTATTTTATATAAAATGCATTAGAAGTACATTAAATTAATTAAAATATGCATTACTCACACTACTGCTTCAATTTTACACAACATATACACATATGTAAATAAAAAAGACATTTTGACATCCGTCAATAACGGACTTCAAAAAAGGTTGCGAAGGAGGTTGCTATGCTCGACAGTATGTATTTTTTTACTCTTACGTTCCAATTACCCTTTTTCATTCTACATTCAACGATGATATTATAACATATGACTATTATTATAATATTTATCATACCTTACATGCTCTTTGAATTTAACTGGTCAAATTACAGGTTATCGTCTTACATATTAAAACGTGAAGCCAAAACTTTGTACCACTTTTTAAGCGAATTGCGCGAACGGATGAACGTGAAATTTGGCATAGTTAAAGTTTATATCGAGGAGAAGTGCAGAAAGCTATTTTTTTTATATAAAATGAATTAAAAATATATTAAAATATGCATTACATACACTACTGCTTGAATTTTACACAACATATACACACATGTAAATGAAAGACTTATTGACATCGGTCATTTTAGTTTTACGTTCCAATTACCTTTTCAATATTTTTAACATGACTGACGTTACATGCCTTACATGGCCTTTGAAATCAACTGGTCAAACTGTAGGTTAATTTTATAATAATATAATATGTAAATGCATAATATACATTAATAATTAACTGATAAATAATTTATCTTTAGTAAATTTATGGAACCACTGAAATAATTATTATTCTCTTTGGTCTTATTGAATGTCAAAATTTGTAGGTGACAGGACTGCTTTCACTTCGTGTTGTCATAAGAGTAAAGCAATATTATCAAAGTCAATATCAATATTTTAATGTTTAGTATTTTTATATGATGAACTCACTTCAAATGATGATTCAATAAAATCAAAATAAGAAAATTTGTTAGGTCATGAAAATAATCCTTAACTTAGATCTCCAGGGTTACAATGATGCAGTGCAACCTGATGTAGCAATTATATTTAGTACAGTTGATGACGAATTTTGAACAAAAATGAATTCATTCTCAAAAGTTAATGGTAGTATTAAAACATCTTTGTTTTGGATTCATCATTTGAGTCTATCGTGTATCCATTACTTTTCCAAACGAGGATACTGGGAATATCACTATTCCTCATAATCTACAGACTACATTTAATTCAATATCATCCAGAAATACCGCCCACCCACCCATGGTGTCGTGTAAAATTAATTGAAAACTGTGTCGTAAGTTGCCATAAAATTCTTTATTTTCGTAAAGTTATATTTACTTAGAATTTGAGAGCCTTACCACCTTATGTAAACGCCTGTTTTTTATTTTTTTTTTTTTTTTTTTTTTTGGGGGGGAAAAGAGGATTTGTGGGGAGGGAGGGAACAAAAAAAAAAAAAAAAAATGGGGACCACCGAAAGAAATCCTATCCATCGCGGGTCGCGGCGGCCAGGCGGGCCGGAAGGGGGCCGGGGGGGCAGCCCCCCCCCCCGGGGGGGGGGAACACCCCGGGGACCCGGAGGGGACCGCCAAAGGCCAGGGGGGGTGTCCCCCCGGGGGTGGGGGGCCGCGCCCAGGGGGACACCCCCCCCCCCCAAATTTATAATTAATTTCAATTTTCATTTAGTTTCATATTTATATAATTAAAAAAGAAAAGTGGCAAATAACTGAGTAGCCATGAAGAAAACCTTTGATTATAGATTATTGACAAAAGAACCCCAATAAAGTTCAAACTTTAACAAAATCAATGAACTATGGTCGAATGTTGACCACTGGGCGCCCACTAGTACATATAAACCTTCCTCTTGAATCCGTTGAATAGTTTAAAAAATCTAAGCGTACAGACAGTGGAAGCAAATTCATTTTATACTATGTAATGATATGAAAATTGATGTTGATATCGATACATTCCTACACCGTAAAAATTGGTACAGGCATATTTGCTTTAAAAAATTTTTTTTACATAGAAGTCTCTTTTGTTATGTTATCGCTTTGATTATAACTCACCACTAGATGGCGCTAGGCTATATTTACTATAACTAATTATAGTTGATTTTAATTTTGCAATTAGCTATTTCCCGCGACTTCGCGGCAAATCTATATTTGACCTATCGCTTCAGAACTTTCCTTTTTTGCCATTTTGTTGTACCCATAACAACGTATATGCAAAAATTAATGATGATGGATTGATTAGTTAAGTAATTATACCAGTACTTTAGATTAAGATTGCAATTTAATGCGTGCAAAGTCACAGTGGATTACTAGTATGAAAAAAAAAACGAAAATATTAATAGCCGAAAGAACAAAGCCCCGACATATGTCCGGACGCCACCAAATAAATCAAATAAGACATTGTTCCTCGGGATTACTCCTTTATTATTGTTTTTATGAATTATCGCGTACAAGTGCCTTGTCTTTTCTTGTGACACGTCGGCGGCATCCATCATGGTGTCGCTTTGTGTCGTCTTAATCAAAAACAAAAACGTCTGACGGGATAATGGCGGGAATCTTTTAAATATTCCCTTGTTCTTTGATTGTTTGAACGTGATGTAGTAAGACACGACACAGATGACGCTCTTATGTGACTTTGATATTAACGTAGCTTGATCTTTGCAATAAATTGGTGTATAGTAATCCATTGGATACTACGCAATTTATACCTAAAATATTGAATATTATTACCTGGTTTCATGACTTGCCCACTTGTAAGCGGTGAGAAAACGCACATCGATGAACGCGTAGTGATTATAAAAACATAGTTTGTTAAAACTTTACTACATTAACTTTATTACATTAAACGAATTACCAAGTATTTAAGAAGTAAAAGTAAGAAACTCTAATCGAATTGTATCCAGTAGTTTTTTTCCGTATGCGTACATAACGCGGCAGATCTCTTTGATTTTATTTATCATGTTAAGTGATCACCACCGTCCATAGACACTAACAACACCAGGGGAGTCGAAAGTGCGTTGCCAGCCTGTGTTTGGGGGAAAGGGAGGGAGGGGGAGAGGAAGGGGGAGGAGAGGTGGGCCTCCGGCTCTCTCACTGATCGAACGAAACGCAACAATGCAGGCACTGTTACTTCACGTCGGTTTTCCTTGAGAGGGTACTACTACCCTGGTCGAGTTGACCCCATTCATGCTGAAGCCAGTAATATCTTCAGCGTGGCTCTACCACCTACCATGATATGAACTGGTGTCACAGTATACATATAAGAGACAGTACGGAAACTACTTATAAACGCTCGTACTGGCACACTCACACAAACATGCGCACCGATGAGACTCCTAAGCGGTTCTCGCGGTGCTGTCCATAGAATACCTTTTAAAACTTCTCGTCGATGTGCATGTTTGTGTGAGTGTCCCGTTTTCGAGCGTTTGTAGGTAGTTTCCATACTGTCTCTCATATTTATACTGTACTGGTGTCGTTGGACGGGACTCTCGAGTGCTTTATCAATGAGACATTATAGATACTATCTGATAAAAAAATTACCTCCGTCTTATCTAAATGTGTAAATTTGTAGATTCTAATTAAAGATAATCCCATAAAATCGGATAACCTCAGAAACGGTTCAGAAATAGATACTCGACCTCTTTATCGCCCTTCAACCGAATGAATGCGAAGTTTATTTAGTTAATTTTATACCCAGCATAAACCAGCCAACGTTGTTTATCAATTGTGTCTAGAAAAATGTTACAACAAACAAAAATACAACATAATACGTCAGATTAGAAGAAATTAAACAGTACACGGTATAATAAAAACTCGAATCCTTCTAAGAATAAAGAGCACTTTCGCCAGTGGTGATGTAGACCGAACCACTTCTGTTTTATTGTTGGGGCAATATTTTATGACTGGATTGTGTACTGATTTAGAATAGTAAAGGACCCCGCACACTACATTTATACATCGCAGCGTTTTCTCCGCGAATTATTGTTATATTTACTTTACGTATACGCTATAAATGAAGCGATGATGACTAAGTGAATGACTTGTTCAGACACAGTGTCGATCGAGCTAGGCTTAAATCGTTCTGAATAAGCTGGACCTTTCAGTGAAGGAGATCACAGTGACGAAACCATAGCATGATGGTAGGTTGAAAACCTTTTACTGAGTATCTATAGGTGTATTCCAACAGTTGCACTTGATAGTCAGTCCCTCTAGGGCAGTGTTTTTCAAAGTGGGGGTCGCGACTCCCAAGGGGGTTGCGAAGCCTCCATAGGAGGGTCGCGAAGCTTCTATAACGGAGTTGCAAAAGGATGGGAAAGCTGCTGCAGTCAAAAAACAATAAAGTTTTAAAAGATTTATTAAGAAAAATGTTAACTAAAGGATATAACCATTTGTATTAAATAAATAAAATATAAAAAAAGGTTAGGAGAACTCTTATGTATTTATCCGAACCCTAATTATGAAATTGACTGAATATGTTAAATTGAGTATTTGTCACAAAATAAAATACATGAAAGAAAAGTAACGGGTAGGGGGGTCGCGAAATATTTCTTCATACTAAAGGTGCCGTGTCAAGAAAAAGTTTGGAAAACACTGCTCTGGGGTTTAGCGTGTTCACCATTTTAGACCACATCGACATTTAACATGAGATTAGATTGTGTTTAAAGGCTAAAAATGTGAAAAAAATGGCTTTTAACTATAATTTCACCAGATAATAAATGTGTGGACTAATATGTTAACACGTTGCCACTAGAGGCGGTTGACTCTCAAGTGCGTCTGTCAGAACACACTTTTAATAAGTGCTTGGCTATGGATTTCCAACGTGAAGACGGTAGCTAGTAGTGGCCTTTAGTGCTTTCTCTCAAATGATGGTATCATCACGATTTTCTCCTTCAACGAAATTACTATTTCATTGACGAGTACGGATCTACGCTGATTTGAATATACTACTGAGCCACCAGTGCTTCAAACACCTTCATACATATTTATTTTAAAATGTTGTACAAACTATTCTTGTACGAATAATAATGTTTTATTATTTGAAGCTAGTAGCTCCCCCTATAAGAATATGTTTTTTGGAATGAAACTTCTTTTAGGATTGTGTGACACAAAAAGTAGATAGCTAGAAATATAGATATATATACATAGGTTTTAGGCTCTGAGGGAATGAGATGTATATTCTTAATATACTCGAATAATATACAAGAGGTAGAGAGAGAGAGAGAGAAACGTTGAATCTGGAATTGTGACTATCGCAACCTTTTAAAAATATTGTGTGTGGTGTATAATTAACATTGTGAATATGTATTAAAATACTGCAAAATAATACTGAAAAGTAATGTTTAACACCTCCATAGTGTATTCAACTAATTCTCTTAAAAATTATTCAGAATACTAAGTTTCACTTTACTTTTACTTCACTAGTTATTGTCTGCGACTCCGTTCACGTTAACAACATTTTCTTACCCACTTTAAAAATTATTGCTACGTGTTTTGTCTGGTCTCTTTTTAGTCGCGTTTTTATTGTTACTGCTTAATACCTATAGAAAAGCGTGATGATATATAGTCTTTACGATACTAGGAAAAGTCCCTTCTCTGTCAGGAAATGTCTCGTGAAAATCGGTTCAAACGTTTCGAAGTTTATCTCATACAAACTACACGCTTTAATTTTATTCACATGTATAAAATTCGATATTAATTTAATCAACAACGATATACAACTAATATTATATTACAAAATCCACTCATTTGTTTCATAAAACCAATCCGTGACCTTCGTAAAGCTCCAAGATGGTTTTTAGAATAGTGACCGTTATGATGTATTCGATTTTAAACAAAATGCCAAAGTTATTAAAAAAATTCATATGTAATTAATTCTCTACGATCTATACGTGCGAATATGCTAATTATCGTAATAAATCTAAAAGCATTGTCTTCCTTAATAAAGATAATCAAACCGTATATAAGAGACTTATACGTTCGCCTATCATTTGAACAAAATATATTTGTAGTTAATTAAGTTTTGTGAACTTTATTTAGCTCGCGGCTTCACTCGCTTCAGTGTATATTTAACCTATCCTTCGGACACAATCCTTTTTTTCTCGGTGAGAGGTAGTTACGTCCTTTTCCGTACTCCCGACTACGTATATCCAATTTTCATGAAGATTGATTCAATAATTGATACAAACTTACATTCTCTTACAGACTCGGATTGTATAATTAAGGTAATTTCTAAGAAAGACACTCTTTTGTAAACAGCTGTTTTGCTTTTGTTGCTGCTAATTGTTAATTATATTATTACTCTTGGACTGCAGTATCTCTAGGTTTGTTGTAAATGTTGGTCTCAATTGCTAAACACAGCAGGCACCTATCTTAGGGGTCGTAAACCAACTTTAAAACTGTTAACATGGCTAGTAGAAGGTATTGTGTGTTGAATGAATATATAAATTGATACTCTATTGCACTCATCAGTTTTGTACACTGAGAAGCTTAATGCAACAAGGCATTTTCCTCCGGCTAACGAGCGGTATTGTGAACAAAAATAAGAGTTATTGTAGGTAGTGCAAATATATAAAAAAAAGTCGAGCCAGTCATAAGGATTGACGACAATTTGAAACAATGGAATAAATGTGTTTTTTTTTTTAATTTCTAAAGCGATTATAATCTGAATTATTCTAATTATTTACTTTAGTCTAATTTTCACATCTATTCGCACTCCGAACTAATAATTATATACACTAATTAAGCAAACTTATGAGAGATGTGTAATGCTGATACACATTAAGAATATTACATGCACACAGGCCGCTATACTACGCGCCGCTATTCTGACGTAAGCGCTATAAGTCACGAGCGTGTCGAAGTCATCGGTAACGCGACTAAAGAATTTTTCACTTCAAACATAACAATTGTAATAATACGAAAACGATACGTGCAGTCGATAGGGGAGTAAAAATGATGTTGGTTTTTTTTTATAATGAGAAAATAATGTTAAGATTCGTTATAAAAAGTGTATCGTAGTATTTTATTTAAAAACGCCACGTCCATTCTGAACAGGGAGTGTGTGTAGACGCTCTAATAGTAAAAGATGGTTGAGCGCACTCCACACAGGCGTATGTTCAATGATACGACCGTTCAGCTATCTGTGAGATTATAATGAAACTTTTATTGCTTCACTATCGTTACAATTTCGATTTACAAACGAAGAGGTACCGAAAAGTTGTCAAATTGGAATCGCCTATTCGCGTACCTATCGTATCGGATGAGGATAGACAAATATAGCTATTTCTTTATGGTTCTTTATCAATTTTAAGTGCAAATAGAACTCGCGCATTAAGAGTTCTGTTCTGTTCTGTTCCATATATAATATTTCTATGTTATGTAGTATACATAGCTGTTGTTCGCGATCTAATGAGTTCTTGGGAACTATATATGTTTTTCTTTTGTTTTAATAATTTAAATTTTGTTATTCTACTGGACACCTGTGGAAAAGCGTAATGATATGATATTCCAGATAAAACTTAAATAGTTTTTTATCTGCTTTTAGTGTAGTCGTCAAAATCGTTGTAACCATTTCGGAAATTAGCTGCAGGAAAAAATAGACACTTCTGTTTTATTTTTAGTTATAGATTTCCTTGATTGTAGTGTCTTAGTAATATTTTAAAATGTACGATATAAGAAATACATGTTCAGGAAATATGTTTAATTTTTTCCAATAATAACTCAATAGATACGACCTTATAAGTTAGGCCGAAAAATGTATATCGAAAACCTAAAAAGCGTATTTACTTAGGCCCGTTAATCATAAGCAGTAGGAAATCTACACAAAGAGCCGGTTTTTTGATATTACATATGAATCTATTGGTAATATTTTCGAGAAACAAATATTTTTGTATATATATATCATATAATTCTATAAAAAACGCTTCGTAAGTGAACACTCCGAATTTGATATAAAAAAAAAATGATCCAACAACGACATTAAAGTGTCCAGTAACGTATTCATTAAAATTTATTGTTTGCGTTTCGAATAATAAAATTCATATTCTATCGAATAATCGAAATAATAAATCAGATGATACAGGAAACAGCAAAGGTCTTTTATTTTTAACTGTCGTGTGAATATAGTCTGACATTAATTATATATGCGTAAATCATTTACTGCGGCTCATTAGCAGGTCATAAACGGTGCAGACCGCTAATAACAACAACCTGTTTACACAGAACGACGTAATATAAAAATCGAAAGACGACCAACATATTTTATTGTCATGAATCTTCCAATAATAATAAAAAAGCTCCAACTAAATGAGATGACGATGTAGAATTCGTTAGTAAAAAATATATAAGAGCGATAACAACAATAAGTATTGTGGCACTAGTTGCAATCATTAGCGCCGATGACGCAAACACGCGGAGTGAACGATGAAAAAATTACGAGAGCCAATCAAGTAAGAGCAGGAGCTCACGATGTGATCCGTGAAGAATAAGATGTATACAATAATGTAGTAATAAAGGAGGGCAAACACAAAAGCAAGGAACGTAATGATTCGGAAGAGAGTGGATCTGCGCGTGAATGCGAGGAGCGAAGCATGAAAATTACAAGCGGGCTTCTATCGCGGCCGCTCTTTTGTATGGGACAGTCTCGACAATGCTCGGTCAAGGACTTGATTGCGAAGTACAAAGGGTTGTGAGATACTATGGGATATTTAAAATGTTTATTTTGATTTTGTGGTTGAAAAAGATGATCTAAAAAGCTTATTTTGAATTGACGGAATACAAATAGTTACCTTTTCGCTCAACATTCGTTTCATATAATAAAGATGTATACAGACAAAATAATATAACCTTACTAGCTTTTACTCACGGTTGCGCTCGCGTTACGTATCCCTCAAGACCAGTACTTTTTCTGGATAAGGATTTTACTTTGTAACCCTGACAACAAGCATACAAAATTCCGTGATTCGATTGAGTAACTAAGGCGTAACAAATCTTTATATAAATACTTCTTCTGCCCGTGTGTATGTGATTGAACTCCTACTAAACGGTTGGACTGATTTTGATGAAAATTTTGTGTGTGTTCAGGTGGATTCAAGAATTGTTTAGATTCACGTTTGGACACGTTAGGTGGCGTTGCGGTTGAATTTTAGGTTTTTTATTATCAAGGCAGGACAACGTCCGCCGCGCCGGGCCCGCTATTAAATATATAAAATTCACAGTAATTATCAATTCAGGATTAGAATATTGATATAATAAAATAAGGAACTATTTACTATTAACATAGGAACACAATTCCAATATTGAGAGACTCATGTTTTATTTACAGAATGAATATTTTAATAATTAATATTAAATATTAGAAATAAAAATATTATTGATTTGATAATATACTAAACCTTTTATATAACATAATAAGCCTTCATTAAATAAAGATAAACATATGTAGATATATACGGTTTGATGCCTAAAGAATGGATGTTCAACAGAACTGATACATTTTAAAATAATACATATTTTATATAATTTAATATCGTTAAATGTGATCAATGTAGCTGTAACCGAATCACGGTTCAGAGTATGTACGACGTTAGAGCCATCAAAGTGAGATCATTTTGAATAAAGGCATCCGAGCTGGACCGAACCGAAGGGTTAGCACAATGTCGGCGAGCTCCAAACAAAAACTGACAACACAATACGTAGTGGCCCAACAACAGTGGCCGCTCATAAATCAAGCTCCGACAAAAGTAACAATAGTATTGAGGGTACCTTATAAGAGATCTTAGTATTGTGTTCATTCTTTGATATTCACTAATAAAACCTTTGATTAATATCGTATAGACGGAACCAGTTGGTATGCAAATAATGACGTTGAAAGGTCGGATTCCTCAGTAGTTGTAACACACGTGCTGGGGTGTGAACAAAGGGCTAATGCTACATTTCTTTTACAATGGTCTTGTTGGTAGACAATATTCTTATAAGCCGTTGGAAGGATGACCGTTCCAAGTTCTTAAAGGAACTAAATTTTTTCATTTTTCATTCTTTATAAATTCTTGATTGTAAACATTTTCCATATTTAAATTTCGTTTTTAATAATAACTTGTATTTTTCCTTTTCGTCCATTTTGCTGTAAATTCTCATTGGCGTCTTTTTTTGCTATAGATATAGAAAATATTGTAAAAATGCGTGACCTGTTTAAAAACACGGTCATTAAATGTAGGTGAATCGATGCTTAATGAAGGTCAACTATCTACCATAATTAAAAGATAACAAAAATTGTATTAAAAGTTTACACGCAAAAAAATGTGATAATAAAGTCTGTGGTCTTCATTATGTCTCCAATTTTTATTCAATAAATGTTGGAATGATAAAAATAGTTCAGAAATTAGAATTAATCAGAATATTGCAAAATATTTTTATATGATCAGACCTATTTTCACAGGCCAACAGCTATGCATAATTAGCGCCAGACCGAGTAAAATTTAAGTAGATTAACTGTTTGATTGTTCCTTTATCAACTATAGTGCCGGTTAATGAGGTTACTTGAGATAATGCAGTAGTTTAAAATAAGGTTTATATAATTTTAAATGAATTTATCTGCATCTTCAAAGTAGGGCATTGATCTTTTCGACTGTACGTGGTTTGTTGTTGTCACTTCGTTAATTATTATAAATTGTTATAGTTCATATTATGTTGTTGATGTATCAATAATCAGCTATCATTTATGTTTAAGTACCTCCAATATGTCACAATTTTATCAAAGAAAATATTACGCTCTCTGAATTCGTTTAAAATTTCAAATACAAACTTACAATGAAAGGTATAAAGAGTTAGTAATTTTCTCGGACTTTATACAGAATCTAAATACTTGGAAAGCGAATGCACATTTATTGTAATTATGATTTAAGCCGTACTATGAATCCAAAGACTTTTTTCATGCCCGTTTGACAAATCTCTAACCTCCAGTCGACAATGTATCGCTAAGCAGTGTCGTCGTCTAAGGGCTACATTGAAGAGCTACCACCATGAGGGATCACTTTTAGTCTTATCGTTTCATAATCTTTGCTATCGACTTCACATAATCTTTGCTATCGATTTCACTTCAAACGATATGGTTGTCAAACTGTAATCTATAATACTTTAAACTGGTATAAATAAAGCGGTATACCGACGTTGTTTCGCAAAAGATGATGTTACATTACAAACGTCGTTTAGAAAAGTTGCTATTTATCCATTAACAAATCTAAATCGATCTTAAAATATCTACATCCTATCCCTGGAATTATTAAGGACCGTGGACCCCTTGTATCAACTTATCTGGATGACTCGTTCGAATATTCTATTAATTATTCACTTCATCTAAAACATGTATGATATCAAAGTCAAAAACTTATTTAATGCCACTGCATTCAAGATAAACATGCTATAAAAACATCCAACCTTTAATTGCCCTCTGTGAGTCGCTAATAAATAGTACTGATCTCATAAACGGTACTATGATTATCCGCGCACAAAAGAATGCAAAGAGGAAAACGTTATTAAATATTTTGTTGTTAAACAAATTTGTTGCAATGCAATATATTCCCGAAACACATTTCTTCTAAAATGTAACAAAGGCGTTGTTTGTAGAAATTGAATGTGTGTTTGCTATAAATTCTTCGAAAGTTTTCACACCCACGAAACAATCGCCGATCTACACTTTGACCTTGTGATCCGTTTAAGTTTAAAATCCCGAAACGGTTGCAAAATACTCACTCTTTCTAGGTTATCTTCCACAGTATGTTTCCTTGTTTCTAGTGAACGAACAATTGCGGGGGTTATCAATTGTTTTTTATCGAATTCGTTTTAGTGCTTCATTGTTTATAAAATGTGGTCTTGTTATCGTTTCACAATTTTTGCCGTTGTATTTGAATCGACTTTGTCCGCAACTCTGATGTCTGAATCATACCGAACGTTTGTAGTTTATATGGACCCATTAATAATACTAAAAATCCCAAACTGTATTTACTTCAGTGTTGTCTTGTGTATAGAAAAATATGCTGTCAATTTCGATAAAATAATAAAAAACAAGAGATCATAAGAACTAAACCTAATAGCTATAACTGTACGTAATCTTGCCAACCAATTCTTTTAACATCTTACTTACTAGAATATGTTAATTAATTAAAAATCTTTTCGTCTTATTATGAATTCGGATTAGGTTTTATATAGACTTCTGGAAATATATATCTATGCTAATTGAATAATTAAATTTTATTGAATTTGATGAGTTAATCAGGTCATCGCCTTTATATAAATGATAAAATAAGTTGTGGAGAGGTTTTTGGTCTTTGACCTTAGCTCAGAATTTCCCTTCCACTAAAGAATCACGTGGTATAATCTACGAAGCCACAGCTGGAAGGTATAGAGTCGTCACAGACTCTTATCTTTATTGTTAATAGATAATGTTAGATCATCTCCTCGCAGAGAAGTTCCTTTCTTTTTGTTATTTAGATTATCAATGTAGGCATGAAGACGTATTTTAATACATCAAAGACGACTGATTTGTAATGTCATTTTACAATATTTTAATAAAAATACTGGTTTTATGACATTAAAAATTAAGATAAACACACAAATATTAGAGGTAAGAGTGTTTTACATTCACGATCTCAATATAAATTATATTTCTTCATATTTCTAAAGCAGTGGTTCATAGAATTGTCTCCTGAGGAATGTTCCTGACATGTAGGTTGACATTAGATACTAAGTTGTAAACTGACACGACAATATATGATGTTAACCTTATAAGCACGGTATGAGGTTTAGAATCGTTTTATGTGGTACCTAATAGTAATGTTGAAAAAATATCGAGTCCAGCTACATGCACCTTGATCTAATTTTAAGATTATATCCACGCTATGATTTCAAATGATATAATTTTTTTTCTTTAACTAACGTCTGGCGAGTTTTTATTGTAATTTAAACAAAGTTTCAGACAAAGTGAATGGCACAACATCCGTTTCCTATCGCAATCATTCTGCTACGGTTTTTTCTTTTTCTGTTTTGTTATTCGCAATAACAAAATGGTTTGTGCGAGATATTTTATGTGCCGTTGAATTAATATAAATCTAATAATAACTGGTTTTTAGTATTAAATTTGATTATTCGTGTGTCTGTATGCTTCAGGGACGTATGTTTTGTATGTGGAGTAATTTTCATCTTTATTAAGATCATCGGTGTATTTTGATAATGGGATTTTGAATTAGTTCGTTACTATATATTCTGCTTATACATAGGAAGGACACCATCGTAGTGAAGCTGTAGCATTATGGTATGGTATCATTTAAAATGCGCCCTGCTGACTATCAAGGTCAAAACTTATCGCCAATATCGATCTATGCATTCTTAGAACAATACTTAAGGGCCATTCTCTTTTTTAGTTTTAGCTTGCCGTCTATCATATTAATAAGTAACGTCAAGGTTCGATTCGCCTAATTTTACCTCATTTTCTTCTTCTTAACTTTATTTAACTAAATAGAATAATTTATATCAGGTTTTCCTGTTCCTCTCTCCTTTATCAACTATCGACTCATTTGTCATATTCACAGCTATTCACATCTTATCTGTTCATTCTTTGCTCTTATGTACGTCCACTTTTTTACTAAATAGTCTTCTATTTATATGACTTTCATTTCACATTATGACATCTTCAAACAGCGCTAACCGATTACTCCTTACCTTCGCTTTCATTGATGCCTATTGTATTCTTTCTCTGCTATACTCATTTCTAATCTTATCAATTCTACTGACATCACATAATCGTTTTATCATTTCCACACATATTCTTTTTTCAACCGTCACTTGCGTAGCCCAGAACTGGGATCACGAGAAGTCTTGCAATGATTTTATTAACCAAATCTACCTACCGTATCTATGTAAATAAAATTAAGTTTCCGAATGATAATTACTTTTATGTTGCTTGTAATTGTCAAAACAATTGTTTGAAAGAAAATGTTTGACTAATCATACGGAAAAATGTTTTTTATTCTCGAACTGACTAAGCTATTGGCCTAGCAAGGCCTTAACAGCTTCACCGGACAGCAAAAAGATTTTGGTTAAAAATGTCCATATAAAAGAGCGACTGAGATAGAGAATATAGGAAGATTTAAAAAATATTGACAGAATTTACAGTTTGATGTTAGTTGCCATTTTATTTAATTACGTGGATGTACTGTGAAGGAAACATTTGGTATAATTTTCTTTGTTAGCACATCCGTGCGAAGACGGGGCGGGTAACTAGTTTATTATAATTAAAACTATCAAGACGTATTCCGACCAATGGCAAAACAATGTTGAGGTATGTAAACGTCACGGATGCTCTTGTCGGCGATAATTTTGTATGTCGCTTGCTTTGTTACCGCAGACGAGCGTGCCAACAACACATTCTATTTGTAAGTGTAGGAATATTTCAAATGATATACGCGTGCTCTTACAAAACATTCTTTTTATTCAACGTTATACAAAAAACACTTTTATCTTTTCATTGATTTGTAAAAAAGTCGGGTACGAATAAGGTTTGTATCATAAGGGTTCCTTACAAAAGAGTTATAAGAATTGTAGTTAATTATCTATACAAATAAATAATATTGAATTGCCTGTTAACATATAAAAATAATAGATTTTTGCTAAACGGTAATGAGATTACATAGAGTACTTGCACCAAATAAAAAACAAAATTTATAATTTTTGTCTATGTTGTTGTTCTGGGTTATATCTGAAACGGTTGAACCGATTTTGACGGGACATTCAATGTCAGACATCTAATGTTATAAAGATTATACTTAGACTCATTTTATTTACAAAAAAAATAGGGTTTCGCGCAAATATAATAAGTTAAGATAGCTGTACCCAGTATTGCGTGTTTTCCGTGCTCCTTTACACTGAACAAAAATTTGCTAAATTCCATGTGGACGAAAGTGCGGGTAACAAATGACATAGATTTCAAATAGGTCGATGTGTAATAACTGAGGAGAGATTAAAACTATCATATTATAATTGGGTATTCTACAAAGAATGTATATTTATTATTTATACCATGTTCTAACCATAGAGTATTCTAACCATATATTTTTTTTCTCGAACTGACTATGCTATTGACCTGGCAAGGTCTTTACAGCTTCACCGGACTACTAAGGCGAGCGCTTAAGGTACTCAGCCGATTATATTTTTAGGTAACACGCTCAAGGGTGCTCGGCACACCTCGGCTTGGGCTGTTACCTGGGAAACCCAATCTGACCTAGCTAAACTATTCTAAGCTATTCATACATATATTCGTTTGTGAATCATACAATCGAAATTGCATGATTCACAAACGCGTACGTGTATATCGGAAACGAAACGAACTAAACTATTCGATTCAATTCGATAAGGGAAAAAACAAAACCCTTGCACCATGTGTATGTATGTGCACGTGTGTGAGAGGTGATATCATGTGTGAGTACAAGTGATGTAGGCGAGTCACTGTATCGCGATAGTAATATCTAGGGGCCTCCATCCGGGGACGACCTCGGCTCGAGATATTACTGAAGAACCACGATGTCTACGGGGACGAAAGAGGGGACCTTCCTTCGCAGTGGTGCGAGGGAGGGTGACGCGTGCGTGGGCGCAAACACGCATGTTAAAAAGACCGAATTTAATTCTAACCATATTCTAAATCCTAATTATTTATATCCCTGGATGTACAAAAAAGCCAAGATGTACACTTAACGTCTCACTCAAAAATGAGTGCATAAATTTGGATCATGCAGCCCTTGCATCCTTGTATCCTTGCTTGCGTCCTTGTAAAAACAATTTGAAATCATACAGGTAAGGCTGTATTTGCAAAATCATAAATTTATGACATAACTATAATCACGTATGTATATTGGGGAGTTTTTGCGGTCGGTTTCGAGCGCTACTTTTATTCGAGATTGTGTGTCTTGGGTTTTTATATGTCAATGTTTATAACATACTATACTCTCATTTCCTATCGCTGACGAAAATGACGTTCTATTATTAAAATCAAAAAGTATTATTCAATTTAGGCCCTAAGAGGGCGCTTATAAACTTCAAATCTACCACCGGTTCGAAATACAGCCCAGTCTTCAAAAATAATCGATAAGGATCTCGATCGTGTTCATCTTTTGAACATACATGTATTCAAAATACATCAACGATACAATAGTACAGAGCGAGGTGTCAGTTCTAGTTCAAGATATCGTATCATCATCGTTCAAATATAAATCCACCCTATAATAATCTTTTAACACCAAAACCCGCGTGCCATGGTGCTTATACTTACAATCCGGTAAATGGATAGTATGCTTTAGTACTTTGTTGTAAAACGTAACACTATTACCTAAAAATCTGTTACTGGTTTTACTGAGACTGAAAAGGCCACGACAGAATGACTAAAAATAAGTTAATTTTATAAGCGTTTCCTTATAAGAATTTTAAAGTACGGAATCCTAAAAAATATTTATATATACAGAGGAATTAGACCACTTTCTCATTACGTGTTAGGGTATTTAAAATGCCGCCAGTAAGGTCTTAGGAACAGAGCAATTTAAGCATAAAATAAGCAATAATCAACGCCTATCACTCATTCTTAATCAACACATCATATAGTTTTTGCCTCTTTGCACGCTTGCGCTCTAAAAAAACGAAAACTAATTATTTAGTTTTAGACTTATATTGGGGCTATGATTACTCGACGTGATTTGGTGTTAAATTGTTAAGTTTATCTAGATAATATAGTTACACTTGGAAATATATAGTATATACATATGAATAAAATCACCCTTGATTACCAAGACGAAACGGCTCAACCGAACTTGTCGAGGCTTTTTACAGGTGGATTAACACGTATCATTACGCTCTTCTTTCAGAGATTAAGCAGTGCAGATGAAACATAATAGAGCCAACTAAAAGTCGATAAAAGGCAACGACAACAATTACAATTTGAACAATAAAAGACAGATGACAATTAATCAGTTCTCATAAAATAATTAAATTATTTTGACGACAGAATTGTACTAATTTAGGGTCATATGTGTCTAAACAATTTCGATCCATTTCTTGTTGCTTTGATTTTAACAGTTCACCAAAGTCATAGAGTCACTTCAGAATTTTTACGTAACCAATTTTTTCTGTTGCGACTAATTTTAAAACTTTGATAACTATTAAGATATTGATAGACAATTTATGCTATAATAGACATTTTTAATCTACACTAAATGCTCTATGTAACAAATGTTTAATTAAGTTAATTGAAGAAGCATTAAAATTATATAGCTCAAAGCAACGGAAAGAACCGATTATAATCCAATAATATATGCAAAATAAAAATGAATAATTTGTGTTATTCTTAGTAGATTATAATAACCATAATAATAACTTTATTCAGCAACAAGTTACACTATAATACAAAAGGTTTATCTTACGATATATAGTATTGTTACATCTATACATCATTACATAGTATAAAACAAAGTCCCCTACCGCGTCTGTCTGTCTGTCTGTTCGCGATAAACTCAAAAAGTACTGAACGGATTTTCATGCGGTTTTCACCAGTAGTTAAAGTGATTCACGGGGAACGTTTTGGTATATAATTTGTCAGGGTTTTTTTTATAATCAGGGCAGAACAACGTCTGCCGGGACCGCTAGTATAATAAGAATGTAAATCGAACGTGTCTGTACTTTTTTGATTTTCGTGAAAAAAATGTTGCAGGTGTTTAGGAATAAGTAATAGAATATAGTAATACATTTCAAAGATTTTTAGAAATGTCTGTTTGTCTGTTCACTGTCTGTCTGTCTGTTTGCAATTGTTAACACGCATTACTGCTAAAGTACTGGGTTCACAATAAAACCTCACAAAGAAAATCATAAAACATATCCTCGAGAGTAACTTAGTTTTTGTTTCATTAAAATCGGTCCACTCTGTCAAAAGTTATTGTAGTTTTAATGACGACGCGGCGTAAGTACGAGAGAAAATTAGACAAGTAAATGGACTTAATACGTTCAGGTGACTTTATTAATCACTGTTTTTAGATAAGCTTCCACGCAGACGAAGTCGCGGGCACAGCTACTATTATCTAGGTATCTTTGCGCCTGAACTAAGCCTGGTCAGTATACGACCTTTTTAGGCATTACCTTACAGGTATAAAATTATCTAGATAAAAATTAATATCTCATAACATTTCATTAGCTTGCGTCGAATTTTCTCCAATATATATAAATATAATACACATGTGTTTTATGTATAAACGTTTCGGAAGAAATTCTCTAAACGATAGTGAAAACCATATCAAAATCAGTTACGTAGTTTAGAAGAACTAAGTGAAAATATAGACAGACGGGAAAAGCGACTTTATTTTATAGACGTCAAATGTTTATGGTACTTCATTAAATTGCATCCTAAATAATAAATATTCATTTCCAAGACAAATTTGGTCAAAATTGAGGATACTTTTAAAAAAGAAATGCCACTAAATAAATCATTCTTTAATAAGGTGTCACATAAACAATGTCATTTATTCTTATTTGGCGCTGCGATTGCGTGTTTCGTGCGTCGCTGCGCTCGAATATTGACCAATTATTATGCACCTCGAGCCGCCTTTGATGTGAAAAACATTGTTATTTTGAAGGAAATATATAACAGAAGCACCGTGACTTACATTTTCTTGTTAACGAATCATTGTGGCATTATAAGTCTTGGGTTTGATTACCCTAATTTGAACTAATAACCGTGACTTCGTCTGCGTTGTTTATTATCTCACGATTATGTTTTATCTACTCATAATTAATTTTTTTTTAAGAAATCGTATTAAATGAAGTTATCATAATATTTTTTTTAAGATAAAGGTTAATTGTCTCACAAGAATTTTTGGTGGGATCTTAGTTTGTAATTTAGTGGATTTTATATTTTATTCATAATCTTGTGTTATTTGACTATATGTTTTGAAATATTGGCGATATTTTACTTGATAAAGTTCGGTTATTGTCCACAAATGAAGTGGATGGGAAATAATACCATGGAGAATGAATTCTGAGATGCCACAAAAACTCCGTAGAAAGTTCTAACAAGCGGGCCCCCTTTTTTACCATTTTGTTAAATAATAGAAATTATTACAAGACATTTGTTATATTACTTACAAGATTGTTTGCCAAAAAAAAACGTATCTAAGAAGTAAAACTAAAATAAAAATTAATCAAAATCTATATAATACTATTTACTTGATGCTGGTACAACGGTAGAATTTTATCTATATACTAGCGGGCCGGGCGGACGTTGTCCAGACTTGATAATAAAAAAAATCTAAAATTCAACCGCAGCGCCACCTACCCTTTCCAACCGGAATCTAAACCACTCTCGGATCCACTGGAACATGCACACAAAATTTCATCAAAATCGGTCCAGCCGTTTAGGAGGAGTTCAGTGACATACACACGTACAGAAGAAATTTATATATAAAGAATATATATATATACTAGCTGTTATCCGGGACTTTATCTGTGTTGTTTATTACCTTAAAGATATATTTTATGTACAGAGGGAGAAACATAAGCAACACACCATTTGTCCCACTTCTTCACAGTAAGAAAAATTACATTACAGACCGCGCAGTGCTTATAAAATTCATAGGTTTCTTAAAACTTTAATAATTTTATATTCAATGAAGGTATCGTGTTAATTCTGTTTTTACAACCAAGTGTCTAAGAAGTAAAATTTAAAAAAATGGTCGAAATTTATCCATTATATATATGTACTAGCGGGCCCGGCAGACGTTGTCCCGCCCTGACTATAAAAAATCCTTGACAAATTATATACTAAAACCTCCCTCATGAATCACTCTATCTACTGGTGAAAACCGCAAGAAAATCCGTTCAGTTGTTTTTGAGTTTATCGCGAACAGACAGACAGACGCGGTAGGGGACTTTGTTTTATACTATGTAATGATATTAGGATGTGCCAAAAAAGTCGATGTTTTTTTTCTCGCTCCTACCCGATTATACCATAGTATATGTCCAAACAAAATTATGTCCAAAGCTCAGCTCTTAATTTTAATTTTAAGAAGTCCTCCAACGAACTTTAAATTTTCCCATATAAATAATATAGGGAAAAAATTTTTGAACATTTTTGTCACTTGCAAACTGTGAAGAAATTTTATTTTGAAAAAATGAATGGATACCTATCCATTAAGCGATAAATTATCAACAAAAAATTAATTGAGTCAAATTTCTATCTTTAATATTTAAATTTCTACGGATATTTCAAATTTGCATTTTTAAGAACTTTGCATTTTTTTATCTTTTGCGGCTGAACTATATATATATAATATATATGTATAATATAATATATATGTATAATATAATATATATGTATTACTAGCGGACCGGGCGGACGTTGTCCTGCCTTGAAAACAAAAAAAATCCTAAAAGTCGATCGCAGCGCCACCTGCCGGGTCCAATTGTGAATCTAAACCATTCTCGAATCTCCACGAACACACACAAAAAATTTCATCAAAATCGGTCCAGTCGTTTAGGAGGAGTTCAGTCACATACACACGCACACAAGAAATATATATATTAAGATATATACTAACTTTTATACTTGTCTCCCATTAATTTATAGCTATTTTTTTAGTTTTCTTAACAGTTTCTCCTAATAGAGGCTGATTATAGAATATTTAATTTGAAATTAATTTTTTTTTGGCTGACATCCTTTGTTATAATTTTGTATGCCGAGAAAAAAATTTAGATCTGGTACAATTAACACGAGTGGAATCAGAGCCAAATAGTCATAGAATCTTTTCAACAGTGTTAAATGTATAACAAATAACGGTGCTTGTTACAATGTTACAATGATAGCTTAAAATCCGGCAATGTTCTACAAATAAAAAGTGATTTGAAATACAAGCTATTTAAATGAGAAAAAATGAAAATCAGAAAAGAAGTACATGAGATTAAAATTAAAGGCTGAAATTTTGGAGGAATTTTTTATTCCGAATGATAGGTAGTTGAGGGTGTGAGCGAAAAAAGGAATAGTCGTGTCAAATAAAACACTCTAGTGATCATGTAAGTTGATATGAGATTTCCCTATGAGTAATCTATCAATGTTCAGACAATCTTACAATCAAGCTACAATACAATGACGTCACATTAGTATTTTATGCCCAAGCAAAATACTTCATCGCTATTATTCATCCATCAAACATCACCTGTCATTAGCGGCAACTGTCAAATTTTTATACGGAACCTTTTAACGTAATCAACTTGTTATTATAGTAATGAACGAGATATAAAGCTTTCGGAAAACTATTGGTGATATTAGTAAAGGTCGCACAATGGCCGACGGACTCTTTGATGTGACTGGATTAATCAACGAATATAGGAGATGTATTCGATGTCGAAATCAATTCGTATTTGTGTTGGGTTCGTAAATTTTGGTCATATTTTTGTTGTTTGTTGTAGTATGGAAAAATGAAGTGAATTTTATGGTGACTATATCATAATCTGAAAATAATAGTGGCCTGTAAAACATAAGAATGAATAATTACAATCCGCAAGAGTGACCTTCAAACTGCATTTATTTAATGTAAGTCTATTAATACTATTTTAGAATGGAAAGTATAGTCTAATTCAAAAATGTTCGATCCTCGATGCCTAAATAAGAACAGCTGTGAGGTGTTTACAGTATCTTATCCTAATCCTAATCATGTCATCTTAAGCGTTGCACAGTACAATACAAAAAGTGGTCGATCATCGACGCCTAAATAATTAGCCCGTGAGGTGTTTACAGTATCTCATATACTACATAGGCACACCCTTAAGCGTGGAACTATGGCGGGTTTTATATTTAGCACGTCCTACAACCCTTGTGATGACATCTTTAGCGTAGGACAGTATAATCCAAAAATGGTCTATCGTCGATAAGGACAAATGTCAGGTGCTTATAGTATATCATAGATGTACTGCATAAAGACACTTAAATGTGGGACTATGGCGGGTTTTACATTTACTGTGTTCTACAATCCTCGTAATGTCGCGTTAAGCGTAGCACAGTACAATTTTAAAAATGGTCGACCGTCGATGCCTAAATAACAACAACTGTTAGCTGTTTACAATGTCTCATATACTGCATAGAGGCACTCTTAAGCGTGGAATTATGGCGAATATTGCACTTAAATTTAAAAAGTGGTCGATCGTCGATGCCTAAATAAGAACCATCGTGAGGTGTGTATTTTATACTTACTGTGTCCTACAATCCTTGTGACGTCATCTTGATCGTATTCTTAATACGTTGCGATTATCGATTACGTATCTCACATCTCGGATAGTTTCGTTGTATCGAACACGACCCTTCTCGTTTGTCAAATCGATTATTCCGCTTCATCTCACTGCTATTGGGTTCAAACAACTCGGAGTCTGTGCGGCGCTTGTCACTTAATTAACCAATTTATTATTGTGAAATACAATTTGTATTTGTCTGTTTTGTGATCGGATGTATTGTAGATAATTTTCTCACTGAGATTTGTCTCGATTCGATTAAATGCGTTGTCGATAATAGACTGAAATACTATTGAAATTTGAATACTTACGTATATACGAGAATACGTAGCACACTTACTTTGAATAGAATTACACAAACCAGCAGAACAAAAAGAATTAACCATGTCTGAACCAATTAATTATTATTTATAGATAGATATACACGATTTTACGAGCATTGATTTTTTTAGTACATTCTCGATATGAGCGTATTAATAGAATTAAGATATTGAATTCGTAAATAGTTTTTAGATATGATTTTTTTTTCGTAAACTCCTTTGACAAAAACCTATTTAAGTTGAAAATTTATTAGCAATATAATATACTCACCGCGGTCGTAAAGCTCAACCGTCTGTCGTGACTTTTCCGTAATATTTATATCCGTGTGTCAATTAATTTAAAATTGTAAATTTTGAAAATTTATCCCCCATGTCTTACGAATGACTACTTATTTTTCTTTGTGTAATTTATGGGAAGTAATTGGATTTAGTGTTTCTTTTATATTAACTAGTTGGTCATCCAATGGTCGACATTTGAATGTAATGCATTTTTTAAAGTAAAAATGTTATGTACGTAATTTGGTCAAAGACTGTATAGCTTTGAGAATGTACAAATACTGCATGATGAATGCTTCCGGGTATTTATTTTTTGGAAAGTTACAACTGGCAATAGTTACAATAAATAACAAAAGAGTAACAGAGAAAAAGACCAATTACAATTTTTCGCATAGAAAAATATGTCCATCACCTGAATTCGTAAAACTCTTTATCATTATCAGCCGTTTCGGAGACCATCTTGGACAGATAAAATACTATTGACACATAAAAACTCAAGACACACAGTCTCGGATAAAGGTAGCGCTCAAACCGTCCCGCAAAAACTCCCCAACATACATACGTGGTTGTACTTGTGCGATGAACTAAGAGAAAAAAAAAACTTATGATTGATGAAAGATTTAAAGTTGTTTTTACGAGGACGCAAGCGACGCTAGACTATATGAAACGAGCGCATAATCCAAAATTATGCACTCATTTTTGTGTGCCGGCTATGAGATATTAAATGTACATCTTGGGTTTTTGTATATCAATGGACAATACAGACTTATTATATACTAGCTGTGCCCGCGACTTCGTCCACGTGGAACCTGATATACAAAACAATGACTAATAAAGTCATCTGAACGTATTTAGTCCATTTGCTTATCTACTTTTCTCTCATACTTAAGTCGCGGAGCCATTAAAATTACAATAACTTTTGATAGAGTGGACCAATTTTAATGAAACAAAGACTAAGTTATTCCCAAGGATATGCTTTATGATTTTTTTATATGAGGTTTTATTGTGAACCCAGTACTTTAGCAGTGATGCGTGTTCATGCAAACAGACAGACATACATTTCTAAAAAATGATTGAAGTGTATTCTATTACTTATTACTAGACACCTGCAACAATTTTTTTCACGAAAATCGAAAACGAAAAAGTACAGACACGTTGCATTTACATTCTTATTATATGTATAGATTATTTACACAATATAATTATTAAAACTGACTGACAAATAACAAGACAGCGTAAACTGACCGACGGGTTTAGAAGCATACAATTTTGCAATGGAAATTTTTATATGACATAATTAAAATAGAATGTATATAACTTGTTATTAATAGAAATACATATAAATAAAATTTGAGTGTTTGTTGTTTATAGGGACTAATATTCAGATTATATGAACCGATTTTAATGAGCTTTTGAAGGTTGAACTTTCAGGCTATATTTTTTTATTGTAGCACAACAAAATGGCTGCACTATGCCTGATGGTAAGCGCAGTACAATCCAAAAACAATGGCGACCGCCGAGTGACACACTATCCATCGCCGGTCGCCGCCGTCATGCCGGCCTGCGAAAAGCTGGATATGCGTAGGCTGATCCCGAAACGCGACCCGCAGAAGCGAATCACTATGACGGGCTTTTTCGCCATATACATGGTGGTTGCGACCCAGTCAGTCTGTAAAACCCTACCACCCCGCTTTCGCCATTGCCTCGTTCGTTATTCAGCAGGGTGCACCACGTGCAGGTGAGTTTGGCTTGGGTGCCTCAAGTCTTACGATGTTATTCGACACCCCTTACACCCCAAACTTACACTTAAACTACTTAGAGGCTGAGCGGTTACAATGTTATAGAGCTAACATAAACTCATTAAGAAAGTTATACAAGCTAGCTTATAATAACAACGATACAATTAATAATAATAAAAAGAATAATCCATATAATATACGTTGTTTCCATAAAAGAACGAAATGATTCCTTTATGAGAACAAAGTCGTGAGCACCAACTAGTGTCACAATAAATTCAATGTAATATAATTAACAAGATTAATTAAAACCTATTAGTGTGTAGAACAAAAATGCCGCTTTTAGAAATATAATTAGTTGCTACATATTAATGATGATTTAAATTAATTTGAATTAAATTAATCGTTCAACAAGCAGCAATCGGCGTTTTCCGGTGGCTCTGTAAACCAGTCCTCCTTCTGGGCTTGGTTTGTTGCTACCTTCCACCCACTTTTACGTATCGTGTGTTACGTTAAGTGTTACACAGTTCAGATATGATAGATTATAAAAATGGATATAGATTAGATATGATTTTTAACGGAATTTCTACGTATTATATATCCTAAACTAGCGGGCCCGGCAGACGTTGTCCCGGCCTGATTATAAAAAAATCCTTGAGAAATTATATACCAAAACGTTCCTCATGAATCACTTTATCCACTGGTAAAAACCGCTTGAAAATCCGTGCAGTAGTTTTTGAGTTTATCGCGAACCGACAGACAGACAGACGCGGTAGGGGGGTTTGTTTTATACTATGTAATGATATATAGTCTTCAACCTGTACTCTCATTAATATCAGGTCATTCGTTTCAAAGATTATCCCGGAAGAATAATATACCTACTTCAATTTTATTTGTTTTTACCTACTACCTATATAGAATACGTTTAATGTTAATGACTTTAAGAACATAAATAATTCTAAATAATCTGTTTTGTATTTATTTTAACTTTATGTTTATGTTTATTTCCATAATTTATTCAACTAATATATAATTACTAAATATCTAATTATATATTTTAGTTCAATTTGAATTTTATTAAAGTAACTACGGCTCTGATCAGATGCAAAATAATGCCGTATTGCAAATAAATTCGCAATAAACAAAAATTATATATTTATATGAAATAAAGAAACTACCTACTCACCCCATAATAAACATAGCGTGATGATAAATCACAATAATTAGAAATATAAGCCATAAATACTACGTTCTGTAACTCTCTATGTGAACTAATGTAACCGTGATAAACCACTATAATGGAGCTTGCAACGGTCAGGTATGTATTGTAAAATGACCACAAATAAACGTTCACAACTCATTTAAGGCTGACGGAGCCGCGAAAAGCCACAGAAACGTTATGAGATTACAGTCGGAAATCTTTAAACGAGCTGTTAAATTGTGTACTACGGAACACTTATAAGAATAATGTATTATCTCTTATTTCGACAACATTGAAATATACCTTTTTTGTCAGAAATATTAATACAATGGATTTAGAAATAAATATTGTCTTTTCTATTTATTTGAAATGAATGTGTTGTTACATTTCAAAATGAGCTAAATGAAATTTAAGCCGTTCCTAATATTTTACTTCATTTTTCAGAATCTTTAAATTTTAAAATATGTAGATCATAAAAAAAAACTAAAAACCTAATGAACTGCAAAATTTGAACATCGTTCCCGGTGTATAATAACTGGAAATTAAAAAAATAATTAAACATGTTATATGGATTTAGCTCATTATGAAATGCAACGACTCGAATGACGAATTTAAATGCTATAACAATAATCTTTGAATTATTTAAAATAGGTATCAAAACATAAATAAAAATGCATTCGTATACTAAATAAACGTTAGAAATATTTTCACAATATTAAAAGAAAACAATGTGCTTAAAAAAATCACAACTGAAGTGAAAATAATAAAATTTTATGTTATAACGAGCAACGTGCAAGCTGATTGCTTCTAATTCCACAGACCTTGAAAATTGGGGCAACCCTAAATATATGTCGAGTTAATACGTCTGTCATATTAATTAGAAAACTTGAGAGAGACTGTAGATAATATACATCACACAATAACATTTATATCACACCGATAAACTGTACGCTGCAATTTAGTTACCTTTAATCTTCCTCGACACTCCGCTCTGCTCGTACGGTCTGCTGCCGGCACTATTAATTCTCGCTTAGCGCAATTTCTTACCTACATTTTCTAAGGTAATTACTCTGCCCCTAAGGGTTGTAGCGTAACGTTAGATTGCCTACAACTTTCCGCATTAGAAAACGCACAAAAAAAAATTGAGGTGAAAACTTATTTAGAAGAGTGGAGTAATAAAAAAAATTTGAAAGTGGAAAAACTTATAGGCTAATAACCTCATGTTCGTGACGTATTGCGTCAGACTAGCGACGCGTATTATAGCGGCCTGTGTACGTACATGTAATATTGATATTTTGTATTGACCTTGTGTAGCCTACCATATGTTGGACTAATAAATAAACTGTATAAAAATATATATAATTATTGCTCTATGTGCTAATAGATGCTTCAAACTAATGTTAATAATTTAAATAATACAGACTAATTTATTTAAAAATGTAAAAATCAACACAGTTATTCTATCGTTTTGAATTTTCACGTCTGTCGGCAATCCTTGCGACTGCCTGTCGGCTTTGTTTTTAATGTCTAATAATTGCAAATGTTAACGCGTTCAAATATAATAGATAGATGTCTTGAGCAGTATAATATTTTCTCGAGTTACACACGTCTTCTGCAAGGGTCCGGACGACCGCAAACTGTGATTGTTAATGTATGAAAGGCTTAATAATGTCGTGGGATTCTGTTTAGAGTTAGTAATTTAGTTAGAAAGCTCTCTTGTGCAGATTGACGTATTGTGCTCATGTATTTCCGCACAAGTCGGTCGGATTGCGAATTGATTTGACAACATTCGTAGAATAGTGGATGTGTGTCAACAGGTTCGTATAATACGGTGACACAGACAATGGAAGTCATTAGAAATGTCGGAATAATTAATTACACGATAGTTAATGGGTGTGTAGTGGAATTAAGGGTCGATATAGTAACTCAGGAAATAGTAGAAATATTGACGTTATGCGATTTCATTACATAGTATAAAACAAAGTCCCCTACCGCGTCTGTCTGTCTGTCTGTCTGTTCGCGATAAACTCAAAAACTACTGAACGGATTTTTATACGGTTTTCACCAATAGACAAAGTGATTCATGGGGCACCTTTTTGGTATTTAATTTATCAAGTATTTTTTTTATAATTAGGGCGGGACAACGTCTGCCGGGCCCGCTAGTAAAATTATAATATTGACTTGGAAAATTAATGTCATATTTTTATTACAGTTACATTATCACATATTTGTAATCTTTACCGGTGGCAAACCATACGTCAGCTTTTTTAAATAAACAATTTAGTTTCACTTATTTTTTTTTTTAATATTCAGTTTCAACAAATGTGTACACATAGAATCATTCATGATGATTGTTTGAACGATGTAGGAATTAATGT
This sequence comes from Antheraea yamamai, assembly GCA_036509395.1. Lineage (NCBI taxonomy): Eukaryota > Metazoa > Arthropoda > Insecta > Lepidoptera > Saturniidae > Antheraea > Antheraea yamamai. Next base: position 4,215,019 of record AP028437.1, on the reverse strand, counting down.
GCTGTAATGACATCTTGTATTATTGTGATTAGAGTAGAGGATACGAAAAAATAAAGATATAAGATGGATGACGAAACGTCTTTTTTATTTACATGTGTGTATATGTCGTGTGTCATTCAATCAGTAGTGTGTGTAATGTTTATTTTAATTAGTTAAATGTATTTCTAATGCATTTTATATAAAAAATAATTTTATGCATTTCCCCATATAAACTTTAACTATGCCAAAATTCACGTTCATACTTTTACACAATTCGCTTAAAAAGGGTTACAAAGTTTTCGCTTCACGTAGACGCTAGATATATATATCTAATGATGATCGGTATAGTGTTTTGCTATCGACGAAGAAGGAAAGTTAAAATAATGATAAATCCGTAACGTCAAACATCAAGAATTAACACGTTAGCATCGCCACCGGTCACACAAACCCCCAAATAATATTTTAAGCCACAAACAGCGGATCGGGCCGCGACCCTTACAAAAATAATATGTGTCTGACTTCTAAATTATTCACAAAGGTGTAGTGGCTTCACCGAGGCGACCTTATGAATAATATATAAATCATTCGATACAATTCGATGTGTATTCTCGGGTGTTGCGACGACAAAATATTCATAATAAGTACAATTTAGCGGCGGTCTGTATTCGGATATATGTACTCTAGGACATGTTTTATTATTCTTATAATATCAGCTGTTATCTCCGACTTCGTTCTTGTGAAAATATTTTAATTTTGTTTTGGGGTTAATTGTGCGTAGTCTATTTTAAATTGTGTTACAACGTGATCCTTACTGATTTCAAATTGCATAACGAGAAATGCCAGAAAAGCCATTATTTGCTGGTCAAAGTGTTATTAAAATCGGTTTAGGTATTTAGAACATTAGATCGGAGAAATAAGACATTTCTCTCATTTCCTTGTACCTGTCTAAAATAACGTTCAAATTATATTTATGTTATGGTAATGTATTTTATTGTTACTCAAACAAAAT